>VXBJ01005178.1:241516-326983 GCA_013400055.1 Nycticryphes semicollaris
AGTTCAGTGCTGCTTTCTAGTTAGATGATACCTATCCTACTGGGCATTATCTCAAAATGGTTGACATTGATTTTAGCTGCACAAAACATTACTGGGTGAACATGCATTTACCAAGCTGCAACGATAAGAACTGACATTTATTCTGTCCAGTGTTTAAAACACTCTTTTTGCCACCTCTAAATGTGGTGGTAAGCAGAAAAGTTTGCCTCTTAATTCCTGTGGTATGGTTTGCTGCTTTTATTTTCATGGCCACTTTCTCTCACCCCTCTCTAATTAGTTTTCCGCTCAAGGAGCTTTCTTATGCTAGATCTCGCCTTTCACGATGAGTACGTATTCTGGCTCGCAAGCTGTCATATTTTTCTTGACAGACTGGAAGAGACATGTGTGAGGACTTGGACCACAAAAAGACACCTTGCACAATATTTTTTGGTATTAATTAGTTCGATATTCTGGCCTTTAAAGGTGCTGGGGGTGAATAGGTGGTTTGTGCTTTTCATTATACTTCAGGGGAAACCAATATTGAGCGTTAGGCAGCAAATTAGTTGTTGGTTCTGCCTTTAGTGTTTAATGACAAGAAAGCTTAAAGTTTGTGAAATGTTACATGAGATGATAAGGAAATTTCACTTTTGTTCTTGTTTGATCTTTTCAGAAGTTTGGTAAGGACGTTATGGTTACTTTGTTTTTCACATACATATAGTCATTCCCTCTTCACTTGCTCATTTTTTATTTTGTGAGCTGGATAATACAGCCTTTCTTAACTAAAATGTGATGGGTGTGGTTTTTTTTTTCCTTCCAGCCAAACTCTATGCAGACTGCACAGGCCAAATAACCCTTTGTACAGTGTCTCTTTATTCACTAAGTAAATAAGAGTGTAACTTGAATCGCAGCCAAAACTTTCTTCGCAGGCTTAACTGTTGCTCTGATTTCATCTGGTAAGACCTGCCCATCCCAGATGCCAGTTCTCTTTGTGTAGTCAGCTGCAACTCACAGCACATACCCTGAGTGGAAGTAACGAAGTGCCTTCAGTGCAGTGCTGTGGTAGCTGCAACTGTCAGGTTGGTTGAGGGAAAGAAACCTGCTACACGTTTTCAGGTCTGCTTGCCTGTGCTGATGGAGTGCTTCTGATTGTGATGGTTCCCAGGCCTGGCAGACTCTTCAGCCAGGATGTGGAATTTGCATTACATCTCCAGATGACATGATCTAGTCTCCAAACTGGCAAGGTTAGGCCAGCAACTGTTTTGAATAATTTGCTGAATAATCGATGTTAATAATGACAAAGGAGTGGCATGTTTGGAGGTATAGGGGTGTGTAAATGCACCAATGTGCATGTGTGCCCACTCAGTTTACCACACAGCACTTATAAAATATGCATAGAGAGTCTTTGCTATATAAATATAACAGTCAGAGAGGCAGAAGCAAAGACCATGTCTTTCCATTCTCAAGTTAGACTTTCATAACTCATGCTTATTTTGTTGAAAGTTATGGTTGTTCCAGAGTAGAAGAAAAAAAAAATACTCCTTCAGTTCTGCACTAAGGTATTTTTACACTTTAGCGTGTGGTGACTTGTTTAGTATTTTTTGACATTTATCAACTCATAAAGAAAACGCAAATACTTAGTGATAATCATGGTGGTCAGGTGGATGGAGAACTTACCTCTGTAATCATCAGGCACTGACTGTGCCTGGGCTCAGTGTAAAGGTCAGATCACAGAATTCATCTGTCACCTGGTAAAACATGGGAGAGAATTGTTATTCCAGAAGAGGCTACATCTGATTACCTATTTGTTATGCATTTCTTTTGATGCCCTGATTATGGGGGGAGGGAGAAAACAATTAAAGACAATTTTATTTTCTTAGCAAGAACTGTGTGTTTGTCGTCTGGTTGCCTATAAGGTAATGAATGCTGACTTCCAAATGAGGATGCCAAATCATCAGCTGGTTTTGAAATTTAAGGCCACCTTTGGCTTTATGTTAAATCAGTTCATTACTGGGCCTTACTTGAGAATTTTCTAAAGGACACCCTATTTCTATGTAGAATTGTCTTAAAGCATGTTTTTCTAGTGCATAATCTAAAATACTTGCACACCAAAATTGAAAATGTACTTTTAACCTTTTGGTTTTAAAACTTTCTGCTTTCCTCTGTCCTGTGTCCCTATAGTGATTCTGATTGATTGCAGTGGCACTTGGTGGTGGCAAAAGAGTGGATCACCTGCAGTCTGCTCAGCTTGTCTCTGGATTTAGCCAAGACTCTGCTCCTTTGGATGGGAACTGCATAAGCATTGCTCATAACCTTTTTATTTTTTTCCCTTCTGACTTCATTTTAAACAGGTCAGAAAATATGAGGAAACGCTTTTGCTGAAACTGTTTAGTGTGACATGGCTGTTAGTAATTTGGAAGGAACTTTTCATGTGTGTTCCTGGGTTGTAACTCAACCATTTGAAAATCAAGCCATGTTACTTGTGGAAAAATCCTATCAGGATTCAGTGGCAGCATCTGAAAAACAGTGTTCATCCACTAGGTAAGGAATGGACTTGGCAGTATTTTTTGAAGAACTAATTTGTTTCCATTGTAATGGGGAATATATTATAAGATCCAGTGAGGTAATGTACTGTCAGCTGGAACATTGTGCTTAGTTTCAGGTACTGTTTAAAAAAAAAAAAAAAAAGAGGAAAAATTTTCACATGCTGGTGAATTATAGTATTTGGGACCTGAAGAAAAGAAGGGGACTTTCTTGGAGATACACAAAACTAAATTTTCTGCTGAGGTGAAGTGGGAGATTTAGTTTTTTAACCAAAAAAATAAAAATCTTTGGACCTCTAGAGCATTTATTAAAAAAAAAAAAGGCAAAACAGAACGGTTTTATAGAGCAGTGTGTCCAACAAAAACAAACTCCTTTTCAGTAGTAGTGCTATTTGCAAGCATTCGATACTATTGAGAGTCAGATCGTTCTGGAACTTTATTGTCTGATCTAGCATAAAAAGTATATACATTTTTGTGGTATGTAATTTCACTTGTAGCTGATGAAATTAGGCAAAAAGGTTGAAAGGTTAGTTTACTACAGATTTCAGCTATGCATGGCTGAAGCGTGAATGCTTGGTATGAATGCATGGATGAGGCATCATGAGGAAAATCTTTCACACACTTGCATTTGTGCAAGTGTTCCATTCTCAGTGGATGTCTAACATATGACTACCACAAATTAAACATAAGCCTTACAGTTCTCAAGGCTTCATTGGAAAAAGTGTCTTCTCATCCGTTATCCACAGGCCTGCAGTGCTTAACACTTAATTCTTAATATAAACTGGAATTTTATAGACCGTAGCAGTCTGTATATGCTGGCAAAAAAAAAAAAAAAAGAAAAAGAAAAAGAATTTTATCACCATTTTTCCACCCAGAGAGGATTACATGGTAAACAGAGTATTAAGAATCTGGAAGACATGCTATTGGTCAGCTGATGAGTGTTTGTTGGTAAATTGTATTATGATGGCTTATGTTTAGATTTTTCCAGGGTTTTTTCTGTAGTTTGAATATTTGTTTATCTGCAAGAACTGCAGAATTAATTAAAAAAACCCAAAACAACAGAGGGCAAGAGGTAAGCCACCTACTCTGGAGTGTCCTTATGTTTGCTATTTGGTATATAAAAGGGAGCTGCTGTTACCTAGTTTCATGTAGACTAACTTGCCTTCTGTGCGAGTTTATAAGCACCATTTCTGAAGCTGTCTACAAACCACACAGAATCGTTTGCTTTTGAACAAATCTTTCCAGAAACTAAACCCATGTATGCCAAATAAGATTTGATAGGTGGTGAGGCAAGCATGTAGGTCAACCCTAGAGCCCATTTACTATGATGTGTGGCATCTTCTAAAATTCTGTTGACCTCCTAAGCTTCAGAAGGATCAAGTAACTCTGTTATCACAAAAAAGCGTCTTTAAGCATGAGAATTTACACCACGTTCCTGAGGCTATTGAGTGTTCCAGACCAGTTCATGTTGGCTAATGCAGAATACCAGATGTCCCTGATGAGCAGATCTGGGAAACCATTTGGCGGTAGCTAATAGAAAATATTATCAGGCACAATGTTGTTGCAGAATTTCTGCCCTTCCTTGGAGTTTGTGCATTTCATATCCCCTTTGAAGGTCTGAGCCAACATCTGTCACTCCGGACTACCAAGCGTTAGGATATTCCAGGGAGAAAAAAATCAGTTGCAAATAGAACGAAAATGAAGCTGTGAAGAATACAATGTCTGACTGTTAAATAGTTGTAATTAGCTGGAGCACCCACCTAGGAGAGGGAGTCCTTGGTTTCCAGCCCCTTTTCCTTGGTTCATCCATGGCTTTTGTTCTCTTGCATTGTCACACGGTCATGCAGAGCAGAGATGAGGCTTAGGACTCCCAACAGTCAGCAGCTTCTGCAGCTTCTCCGCAACGTTGCCTCGTTCCTTTACCAATTCCCACATTGTTCTTGTGGATAAAAGTGCCTAAATTATGTTACTCCTTCCCTTCCTCAATCTTCGTTGTCTGTCTAGTCCCACTTAAGTAGCATGTATCTCATGTGTTCCTGAGAAAATTATAGCTGATTTTACTTTGTCTTTTCCCACTGATCTTAACATCTCCCCAAATACTTTTATTAGAGGATAGCCACAAATTTCCATTCTGTTGTAAAATAAAGCCAGATAAAGTGTTCCAAATCCAGCAAGACTCCAAAGAACATATATTTTGACAGCTTCTACCAACATGACTTAAAAAGACTACACTACTGGCAACTATAGCTTTCTCAAAATAGACCTCAACTGCAGTACAACATTATGCTGGAAAAGTAAGCTACTGTGCAGTTGGCTTCCCCGCCTTCCTTTTCCTCTTGTTCTTTGATGCCAAAGATAAATAACCTAAGTTCTTGTTTTTATTATTAAAATATATAAAAATGATTAAAATGCATTCTAAGCTTGAAAATGAAGGCACCTCATACCAGACACATCCAAATATGGACCTTTACTGTTACTGCTTTTTTTTCCTTATGGAAGGTGCTGGGCTGTTTGCTGTGTTTCATGTGATGGTTTTCCAGAGCTAAAATTAACATTAGGATGGGCTTAAAAAATTAGCTGGAAGCTATTTTTGTGCTGTCCTTGGAAGTTGAGTACTTGGTCTTTTGTGTTATGCAGTGAAATAAGATAAATCACTCTCATGAATACTGATCTGGGTTATTTCTATTGCGTGTTCCACCACAGCGAGCAGTAACGTGCAGGTCAGGAGTGCTTTTGTTATGGCTCTGCACTGTTTTTTGGGGAGGGGGAACCACAAACAGTGCTGTGGTGGCTTGTGTGCAGGTGATTTCCATGTCTCCCTGCTGCCGTTGTGCTGTATGCCCATAAAGCCAGAAGAGGGAGCACAGATGAAGACCTTCTTTCGAGGTTAGATTCATGAGGCTGATTTGGAGCCTTGGAAATACTGAGGTCACTCATGTTAAATCAAAGTGCTTTACTGTTAGGTGCGTGTGCATAAGGAGTGGCAGTAATGAGCCTGGTACTGGCTTGAAAAGAAAGTGGCATGGTGCCTGTTGGAAGAAGCAAAATGACTAGGAAAAACCGTGCTTAGCTTGAGGCCTTTTAAGGCAAATTACTGTGTTTTAAATGGTTTACTAAGCCTGTTATTTGAAGTTGAGTCCAATGTATTTGATTTGTAAGATCAGCGGTGTTTCTCATGAATCAAGAATGATTAATGTCATTGAGTAGACAAAATACATGGACAAATGAGACCTTTATACTTGGTAAAGCTGATTTAAATGTGGTTCATTACTTGTAGATACTGGGTCTTACTGTAGGTCCCCTATAGCATGTTTGTAAGGACTTTTTTTTTAATAAGTATGCTTATTTTTAGGGTTGCTAGTTTTCAAATATAAGTATTTCCATGTAATTTTACAAATTATGCATTTTCTTATTATAATATGCAAGCATTGTGTGATGAGCATAGGTGATATTGACACTAATCACTTATTGCAAATATGTAAGGACAGCTGGATGTTGATTGCAGATGGATTTTCTTATGTAAGCAATTGGTATTTTGGTCACAAAGACCTGTAAACAGATACATAGAATGCTCAAATTAGGAGACCTTTCAAGAGTACAGTCATCTCCTGAGTTTTTGCTGAGACTTTTTAACTTTAGCTGCATTAGCTTGGTTCAAGGAGTGTGATATAGCTGAATGATATTTGGAAAAGAATAATTAAAAAAAGCAAAGCCACAATCTTATTAGCCTCTTATATTTTTGGGTGGGTTTTTTGTTGTTTGTTTTGTTTTGTGTTTCTGTTTATTGTGGGGTTGAACTCCAAATTTCATGTCTGCAGCTATTTGCTTTATTACCTTAGATGTGCCATTTCCAATGTTATGCTCATAGACCTAACAAGCTAATCCGGGAGACTAAAGCAGAACTGTCATTTTGAAGTTGCTCAGCTGAAGGCTCTTTGAAATCAGTTTAGAAAGCTCCAAGACTATTTTTGTTCCCTTTTTAATTTTTAGAGAAGATGTGTTGATGTGTTATGCTGTTAGTGGTCTCTAGAAGGGATGTTATAAAAACGTTGCCACTCACAAGTCCACCAGAGGTTAGACCCCAAACGGACATGATTTACATTTAGGAGATATGCCAGTCTGAAGGCAGGCTGGGGGTGACTTAAGAATGTCTGTTTTCCTGAGACATATTTTTCTTAAACTGTATAATACTGAGTTTGGTGAAAGTATGCTTTAGTGCTTAAGTGAGGAAAGATGATCCATTAGAACTGTAGTCCATGCCAACATTGCGATGTAACAGGAAGGCACCATTAAATCGGGAGTGTTGGAATAATTCTTGTCTCTTCATACAGTTTGCTTACTGTCACTCACAGAAGCTTCCAGGGCAGTGGAGTGTGCTGTACTCTATAAAAGCTGTGCCCCAACAGTGTGATCATTTCTTCTTCCTGTCTGCTTGGGTTGCTCTGTTAGAGGCTAAGGAGGAGGTGATTGAAGCGTAAGTGTGAAACCATTTCTGTTTGCTTGTTTGTTTTTCCTTTTCCCCTTGAAGAGTACTGAGGCTATGAAAGATCTGTGGTGAGCTGCCAAGTGATGGCCAGGGTGGTATGATGGGCCACTTCCCTCTCAAGACTTGTGTACCCCATGGTCCTAGTCCTATAAGTGCCTTGAGGTTTGCATGTCAGGACACATCTGATCATCCCTATAGCAAGATAGTGCTGGGCTAATGACAACAAATTGTGGTGACGCAGGTTAATTTCACATCCTTTAGCAAGTAAATGAAATACGTTATAAATCAGATTATTACCACACTGGTTGTGTTCATGTTATATATCATGCTTTGTCTAAGAAGATCCAGAAGACAGCTCCAAAGTTTGTGCAATGTGATGGTATCTTTTAAGTACCAACTCACTAGTAAGCCTGGTTAGGTAATCAAATGTCTTGTCCTAATTAGGGATAGAGCAGAGTCAACTTTATGTTCAGTGAGGGAGGTTCTTGCTTATCCTTGTTGCTGTGGCAACCAGGGTCAGCTGACTTGGCTGTTGACCTTGTGGAGGGGTTGCATCTGTGGGAAGGAGTGGGCAGGGCAGGTGACCCAAACTGACCAATAGGGTGTCCTATCCCATCTGTCATGATCAGTATAAAAGCAGAGTGATCATAGGGATGAGGTTGGCTCTTCTTCAGTGGCTCTGCTTCAATGGTTCTCTTTCTTTGATGATTAACGCCCAAGGAGGACCCTCTCAGTTAATCTACTTTTGATCCTCATCAGTGTGTTCCGGAATCCAGTTCCCATTCCAGACTGAGTCCAGTCTGGTACTTTTCCAGTGCCTGTTGGTGACATCTCCCTGGGAGCTTGATGCAATTTTGTGTATGTTTGTATATGTTGCATCTATTTAATTATTTCCTTCTTTTTTTTATTATTAATATTTGATTAAAGTATTGTAGTTTTTTCTAAACTCATAAATTTCTTTATTTCTCTTCTTGCTTTCCTTGGATCAAGAGATGGGGGAGAGCATCTGTNTAACGCCCAAGGAGGACCCTCTCAGTTAATCTACTTTTGATCCTCATCAGTGTGTTCCGGAATCCAGTTCCCATTCCAGACTGAGTCCAGTCTGGTACTTTTCCAGTGCCTGTTGGTGACATCTCCCTGGGAGCTTGATGCAATTTTGTGTATGTTTGTATATGTTGCATCTATTTAATTATTTCATTCTTTTTTTTATTATTAATATTTGATTAAAGTATTGTAGTTTTTTCTAAACTCATAAATTTCTTTATTTCTCTTCTTGCTTTCCTTGGATCAAGAGATGGGGGAGAGCATCTGTCATCTTGTCATTGGCCAACCTGGCCCAAACCACAACACTTGTTTATAAGAATTTAAAGGTGTAAAGGTTGGTTGGACTAGAAGGGATAATTGATGGGCTTCCAGCTTTAGAGTGAGCTTTGGCTCCCATCAGGCCACAATGCAGTTGCACCTTCCAAGTGTTTCTTGAGGTGTCTTGGAGAAAAATCCTAGTGTTTCTCAAGCCAAAAGATAAGAATGATGTATGACAGAAGGATTAGATCTATGCTTTTTTTCCTCATCTCTTTTCAGTGTTTTCTGAGAGAAGAGAGTTACCGGTTTTCTTGTTTTTAAGGCATCCAAGTGAAGAATCTCTGAGGGGTAGTAGGCTGTGTAGATAATGCAGCTATTTTTGCAGCTCTGGCTTTAGGAGCAAATTCAGTGAACTTTTGTTGTCTCTGCTGGAATATATATTGATTTGAAGGGGTTGTGGAAGCTGACTAGACTGTAAACTGGGAACATGCTACGTGAACAGGGAAAAAGGTGTGCACTGTAGTATCTGGCCAGTGTGTTCATTCAACCTTGTACGTGTTTGTTTCAGTGGCTTCTATTGATCTCCTACTTTTTTTTTAAATGGCAGGTTCTTGGATTTTCTAAAGGTCAGCATGTAGGTAAGTTCAGCTGTTCTATAGTTGCTGCTTTTATATTATGCTATATTTTTGACAGAACGGTTTTAACAGGGTGGTGTCTTCCTGGAGCAAGTTAACACACAGTTGTTAAGTGGTTGCTGGTCATCATCTTCCAGTTGCTGCTGAAGAAAGCACTGATGGCTGTGTGGCCTGGGATTGCTTGAGGTTGTTAGTCCCTTATAATCAGTGCCAGTCACTTGTGTGCCCTTTCCCTGTTTCCTCTGTAGGTCAAAACGATCTGGGTCATTTACGCTATTTGAAAAGTAAGTCTTACTGCATTACTGCTGTCAACCAGCAAACTTAGAAGGATTTTGTAGAGAATGTGAATGCAGAAAAATGTGGTAAGATTTTGTAGATCTCCCTTGCCCAGACAGATCTGGTAGGATCTTGTAGGGAAGGAATGAGTTAGATTTTTGTTCTCCTCAGCTGGTGCAGCTTGAAGCTGAAGAAGAAATTTTATCTGTAGTCCTGCTGTAGGCTAGGAAAGCAGCACGATTGTTTTAATAAAATGGTTTGCCTGAGAATTTGCACCTTTGCTTTACTTTCATTCTCATCTTCACACAGGAACAGTCAAGCTTCTATGCTCTCAATTTAAATTCTCTGTTTTTTCCAGCTCTGAGTTGGAAGTAGAATGTGTGCCTTAAGCATCCGTTCTTTGCTTCTCAGTCTTATTTTGCAGAATTAATACCACTTAGTTAAAAATAATTCAAACTCTGCCTGGAAAAATAGCTTTACATTCTGAAAAAGGCCAGGAGTCCACTGAAGATCTTGGTGAAAGAGCAATGAGGAGAGAGTACTGAACAAAATAGAAAAGGCATTAATTTAATCCATGCAGAAAATCCTGTAGTTTATACAGATTAGTATTCAAGGCACAACTTGCAGTGTCTTTTTTGATTCTGAATATATATAGTAGCAACATCAGCCATAGGCAGGTGTGAAGTTTTAGACTGAATTAGTAAGATAGTTGAGGAGCAAATAGCAAAGCAAGTGGAAATGATGAGGAGATAGAGGAAAATGACCAGTAGGAAGAAAAATGAAATCACTTATCCTTAGAAAGAGTACACCTGTTCTTGTCCTGCTTGTACTCACTGGTAGCGGCCTTTAAAAAATAACTGCTATAAATCACCTAAACTGCAATAGGTTATGCTAAATTCCTCCAGCTCTTACAAACCCTTTCTTGTGAGATCTTGCCTCAGAAGTGTTCCTAAGCAGAGTACTGGTGAGATGTGCTTGTTTGTACACATTTTTACTACCACTTTAACAAGAAGTGTTGGCAAGCCCTGAAAGAAGACTAATTACAGCTTTGCAGTGGAGATCTTATTACGGTTGTGGATGACATTGCCTTTTGTTTTTGGAGCAAAAAATAGAAATTAGTGCGAAACTGTTAAGCAGGAAGCAGGGACTGCATTGTGGCAACGGCTCTTAAATTATTACTTCAAGAATGTCACTTGCTGGTGATTCAGGATACAGTGATGACAGGGGAGGGTTATTCCAGATGGATGCAAAAGATTAAACAGCATGTAGAAGAAATGAGAGAAATAAATGTGTGTTGGGAAGAGAAATCGCAGGGACAGAATGAGCGTTTAAAGAGAATGAGATAAAAATCAACCCATTACTCAGTTTGAGGCCAAGTTGGCACCCCCTTGACTCATTAAACTGTTCCTTTGAATCCAGAAATTGGCTCTACAAAATGTCACCTCATCAAACAGCAAAAGGATCTTAATAGAGAGGGTCAAGGCCAACAAGTGATAAGGAAAAGCTGTAGCTAATTCAGTTCTGCCCATTCAGTGTGGCTTTAAGTTGGAGACTAACCGCCTTTCTGTTTGGTGACATTTGTAGATATACTGTATTCCCATTCTTGGCATCAAGCAGGATGGTAGTTTTATCTTAATGTGTACAGAATTGCGGAGTTGTTGAGACTGGAAGGGCACCTTGGGAGGTCATCAGAGCAGTCAGCTACAGTAGGTTCCTCGGGACTGTGTCCAGTTGGGTTTAAAGTATCACCAAGGGTAGAGGCTCCACAGCCCCTCTGGGCAACCTGTGCCAGTGTTAAACTGCCCTCAGAGTAAGAAAATATATTCTTTTTTCACATTAAATGTCCTGATTTTAAATTTCTGCCCATTTCCTCTTACCTTCTTACTGGGTACCACCAAGAAGAGCCTGCCTGGCTCTTTCTTATTTATTCTCCCCTTTGTGTATTTATACACATGGATGGATCCCCTAGAGCCTTCTCCACTCCAGGTTTAGCAGTCCCAACTCTTGCTTTTCGTTGTTTGTCAGATGCTCTTAATAATCTTTGTGGCTTTTACAGGACTCACTCTAATAAGTCCATGTCTTTCGTGTGCTGGGGAGCCATGAACTGGACCCAGTGCTCCGGATGTGTCTCAATGTAGGGCCAAATGTAGAGGCAAGATTCTCTCCCTCGGCCTGTTGGTGTCACTCTTTCTGACTTAGCTTGAATGTAGACGTTTCTGTAAGCGGAAGTATTTTATGAGGCATTCCAGTGCTTTCACCTCAGATTTGTCATACCACAAACCAGGGCAATGCTGCAGGAGCTGGCAGTATTTTCCTTGGACTGTCATGCTGCTCTTGTGCCACATGTTGATTCTTCACATAGCTGAGAGGAAGCAGCAACTTGTGGCTTAGGCTTCTCTCTGTGTTCAGCTGCCTCCAGGGAACCTGCAGTACTTGGATCCCCTTTTTGGAAGAGGGTACTGGGGGATGCGAAGTGGGGAGATGGCAGGAATCTGGGGGAGGTGAAGCACTGGCACAGCTCAGTGCTGGTGGCAGTGCTGTGGAGGGAAGGATTTACCTGACTTTGCCATTTAAAATTGTAATGGCCAGTGAGCTTATTTTGAGCAGTGCTGATGTGCCTGTAAGCAAATTTTTACTAATCATAAAGTACTTAGAAAAGATGTGAAAAATGCTTATTCTTTTGTGATTTATTGCAATATCCAGGCTTGCATCCCAAGACACATCCTAAGAGTGTTCCTCTGGGACAGATCTGTCCATTAACTGGTAGTATATTTGTTACAGGCTTCTGTATTCCTTTCCCTGTCCCTTTCCCTTTTTCATTTTTATTCATAGCTGGTATGCTTTCTCTCTTAACTTCCATCTTCATTGAGACTTAACAACATATTTTTGTCTTTTTTGGATTTTTCTTTTTGTCAGTCAAGAGTTCTATTCTTTTGCTTTAAGCTCATCCCAGCAAAAAAAATCCCCCAGAAAAATAGAGGGATTTACCGGTTTGAGTAGAATTGGGAGTTGGGTAAGAAATTTGTCCAAAACATTTAGTTTTACATTTGGAAAAGAAAGATGGTTCTGTCACTCCCTTCCTGGTTTACTAAAGGGTCTATGTGTTTGATACTTTTTTTAAGAATCTTGTTTTATCAGTAACAAAAAAAATAGTCTCGGTGAGGAAACTTGGTAGTGCTGTATGATAAGAATGTCCGTATTTTTTTTTTAACTGTCATAAACATTTTCTCCAATGCTCAGTTAAAACTAGAATTACCCTGAATGGCACTGAGCAATTTCTGCATATGTTATGTCAAAATTGGTAAATAACACAGAGCAAAATGTTGACAGAGCAACTTTGTCTTTACTTGTAGTCTTTGGGGTTTTTTGTTGGTAGTTGGGGTTTGTTTGTTTTTGGGGTTTTTTTTGTTTGTTTGTTTGTTTGTTTGTTTTTTTATGGTACCCTGTAGTTCTGTATGTGCAGGTGGGATAGGGTTCTGGCAATGATCAGCCCCTCAGTATATCATTTTGCCCATGCCACCCCTGGTTCAGATTAACCTGTGTGCTGTCCACGTTCTGCAGTGTGCGCAGAATTGCTTGTTTCCTCAAAGCTGCTCTGTGGCAATCATTGGCAATCATTGTATCTGCATACTTAAAGTATAATGTATGTATTTTACAGTGCTGCTGTAAGATTAGACAGCTTTTTATTATCCCGTTACAGAAGGGGAATTGAGGTACGAGATGATTAAGACTAAACCAGTTGAACATGGACAATATGGGACATGTAGATCTCTCTTTTTATTTTTTTTATGGTGGTGGACATTTTTGTAGCCCTCTCCAAATAATGAGGACTAACCTGTTGTGGTTTTTTTGGTTAAGTCTGGTCTGAAATTTGTTTTAAAAATGTTTATTTTCCATTGTTTTAGGCAAATGCCAGAATCCTTCTTTCTGCCAGAGGTGGCTTTGTGCCAGTGTTTGGCTATCTTTCCTTTATGTGATCAGCATGTTGTTACCTCTGGAGCAGTTGCAATCGCTTAGTGCTTCTGCAAGAAAAAGCCTCAATTCAGCACCTTTAAAGGACAACCCCCACAGCTGTAGTTTGTAGATGCTTTGGTTTAAGTGATTTGGGAGATCCAGTACGGTAGTTCTGCTTATTCTGTGGACCAAGATGTTTTTGTGTGTTGTGATTTTTATTTTTTTTTACTTAAACCTGTCATCTAGGAAATGCTGAAATTTTATATTTTTGTTTGTACAGTTACTGTATGTGTATATATATACACCTTGTTCTGGGTGGTTGGTTTCTTTTGGTTGTGGTGCTTTGTTTTTTTTCCTTTCTGAGAAGCAAATATTTGAATATAGCCAGAGAATGGCAGTTACTGGCCCAGTCGTAGTGATCTAGCTGACAGAAGAAATAAGATTATTCTGCTGCACTTTCTGTCCATCTCTATTGAATCTTAAGATTCAAAATTTCAGCAGTGGGCCATTACCTTCTGTACTTGTGTTTGAGATAGAAAACGTAGCAGTCTGGACTTCACAGCTGTTCACAATTGCATCTTTTATCTCCAGGCTTTTGCCAGATTTGTTTATTTCCAGCTTCTACCACTACTAGAGTTCTTCTGTCCTTCCTTATCAACAGGTGTCTATTTCCCTGACACTTCCAAACTATTTTTTTCTAACCTCCATTTGTGTTGGCTGCCTCTGCCATCTTGTCTCGTCTCTGTGTACCAGCAAGCCGCTATTGCAGCACAGCGTGCTTGGTTCTCATGCTGTTCTCTGCAATGGCTCCTGGTTGAGATGATGGTCAGTCATAAGTGAAATCCCGCTCAGCTGCATCAGCTTACAGGTGGAGCATCCTCAGCTTCTCTTTGGGACTAGTGCATGTTTTCTTCAATGGGTGCCTGGTTGGCAGGTAAGGAAGGGTATGAGAATTCCCTTTGTTTACAGTCAGAGGAGAATAATGCTGCAGGTCTCCCCAGAGGGGTGCTTATCAGTAAGATTCTACCCTGCCAACACTTTCTTTTTTGTTTTGATTGTTTTAAAAAGGCTTCTAACTTAATTACATTTTTAGGAGTGCAGCAGCCATGCTGGTTCAGATCAAGGAGACTGCTTAGCCTAGTTAATGAACTGTCTTTACCTTAGAATGAAAAGTCTATAAACAAAGCTGTGTGCAGTGAAGTGCTGAAGTACTTACCGGGAAGGGGGACAAGTGTGGAAAAGCACAAAAATACTTCTTGCTTCCAATAATCAACCCTGGAGGAAGGGATATGCTGAGGATGGAGAGAAGCCCGTTATATTTTGATGTATGTATGATGGAAATCTGCAATAAAATGCAGCCTCTATTGCACAGGCCTACTCTGCTTGGTTTTTTGTGGTTTTTTGTTCCTGAGAAGCAAATTTTTGAATATAGCCGGAGGGTGGCAGCTATTGCCCCAACCATAGTGATCTGGCTGACGAAAGAAATAAGATTATTCTGCTGCACTTTCAGTCCATTTCTTGTTTTCTGTTTCCATGGATATCTCCGATTCAGGAAGAGAGGGGTAATGTGGAATTAGCATTTGCCACTGTATGAATAACTATAGCAGAAAATTCCCGTTGAGCTTGACAGCTGATTCCTTCTTTCTAAAGAATCTGCATTTGTAGCTTCAGTATTGTAGTATTAGCAGGAGGACTATAGTGACTTATTATTCCTAATGTTTTTGCAGTGTGAAGTAATAAGATTCAGTAGCACACTGTTCAGAATTACATGGAAATATACATCCAATAAAAAAGTTACTGGTAGCGTGCTGTATAGAGCAAAACTTGCAGGCATTTAGCTTTGAGTTCAGTTGGTTGTGGTACTTGATTGTGGACATCATTGTACTTCCTCTCACTGGATTAGAAAACTGTACCCGTTACTGGAAAAATACTGCAGCACGTACAAAGATTGTTGTGGTGTTAAACATGTTTAAAATCTAGTTGAAATTGCATACTGTGATTATTCAGCTTTATTCACAGAAGCAGGTTTTATCTTTTATTACATAAGGATTCATGGATCTCAGTATGTTCTGTGACCTTTGGGGTTATTTATCTTGTTTCTTGTATGCACTAGAGCTTGTGTGCTTTAATCTGTGTTTGCTGAGAAGCTGCCAAATTGCCTCTTCTTTTCTGTGCCAATCTCTCTTTTTGTGTGTGTGTGTAATCTATGTTCTGATTGATGTATTAAAGGTTTTGTAGAAAATGTGTGAGCCATCTGTATCAGTAGTTGTGTATGAATCATATTTTATGGTATATTCATTAAATATATGTTAAGACCTCATAAGCACTCAGCTGCTGAATATAAGAATATATACTTAACTGTTTAAATGCACCTTAGTGTGTTAGGATGAGTGAGATGTGCCTTTTTCATGTGTGTATTCCCTCAGTTTGTTAATCTGGGGCTTTCAGATCTAAGTATTTATAGTGTTGACAAATTGATGAAGATTAAATAAATCTGATTTATTCACTTTTCTTGTGTGTGTAAGTAGGTCTGAAGGACTGAGAACAAAAAGGAAGTTGCTTGTGGTACAGAAAAAGTATTTTGAAACACTGGAATAACTAACTGTTGCTGATACGAGATCTGATTCTGCACCAGATAATTGAATGCAAAAAAACCCCGTTGAGTTCAGGGGCTTGTGGGAATGAAGACAGTGCCAAGACTTGATGACAGAGAGGGCATCCAAATTGTACTTTCAGATCTTACGTACTGATGTAAAATCAGAAGTGCACAATAAAAGAATACCGCAGGGGACAGACTTCTTCCACAGTTATATCAACAGCAGTTTCAAAACTGTTTTGCTGCTTAAGTTTGCTGTCTTTCCACAGAAATCCTAGTGGCAAAAAAGTGACAATTCTATCCTGAGTTTGTGAAACATTTGTCTAGGCAATTTTGAGGCCAGTATTTTCTGGAATATAGCTGTCTAGGTCAGAAAGGAAAGAGCAAGATAGACCAAGTGGAAGATATTGTGGAGAGCCAATCATATATTAATTTATGCTGCATTATTTTACGGTGCAGTTTGGTTGTTAGTCAAGACGTTGTGTCAGGCTTTTCTGAGTGGCGGAATGTTTTATTCTTTGTTAAAATGTAAGAAAAATGTATGTTTTAAGAGCAACTGAAATTAGCCAAAATATTTACTATGCGTATACACATCTGTATTTTAATTCCTTTCTCCCCCCCCCTTATTTATAATGTATTTAGAGACTCTTCCTCATTGGAATAGTTTGATGTGCTAGAAGCCTAAGGTAGAATCACAACCCCCTTTTTTATCATGCTGTACAAATAAATTTGGACTTATTGTGAGGCAAAAATAACTCAACAAGCTAAAATACTGATATAAAAATCTGCATGTAGTTGGGAACAACATTACCTTTTCCCTAGAATCTTGGTATCTCTGATCTCCTGTATCATGCTCCTTTTACTGATTTCTTGACCTCAAATTTTGTGCAAGTTGCGTGAGGATGTACTCCAGTTGAGTGCAGTCTGTTCATGAAAACATGGTAATTTTTTGGCCCCATACACTGTTGTGGGCAAGGCACTGGGATTCCAGAAAGATGTGGACCAGTTGGTTTAGGGGAAGGAAACGGATAATAAGACATCTAAGTAAAGTGACCTTTTGAGAAGTCTGAACAAATTGTGCTTATTTACTGATGGGAAAAACAAATTTTCAAATATGTAAAAGACTGATGCCAGGAGGGAGGCAATAATCTCCTTTCTATTCATAGTGGGTAGGACACAAAGCTTAAACTGCAGTTGAAAGAATACGGGTTAGATATTAAAAAAGGGCAAACAGAAAACAAACAAAGAAGAGGCAAAAAACTTTCAAGTGGTAAGAATAGCGAGGGCAGGAATAGATTGCCTGGAGACTCTGAGGAACAGATTGTACTAATCTCTGTCTGGACTGCCTTGGAACAGCACTTGGGCTACTTGACCTCTTCAGCTCTTCTTCTGTGGCCCTCTCCCCTCCCTCGCCCCCCCTCCCTTTTTTTTTCCAGATTTGGTCTTTTATTCCTTAAGGATCCACACCCTCTCTAAGTCCAGATTCAGTGTGAATGAATGATGTTCTGAAGTTCCTAGTTCTTTATTTCCAATGAAATTCTGTAAGCCCTGCTGTCTCACAGCTGTTTGTATTTTGTTATTTATGTTCATCAAATTGGGATCAGTTTTGTGCTGCTTCTGCTTCTGTATGCTTGAGGAGTAGCTGTTTACCTAATGGAATGGTTTTCTACAAAGCAATCAAGAAACAATTCCATTTCGGAGGCCAGTTATGCTTCTCTGCTTTAATCTCTTTTCAGATGCACCCTCAGAGTACAGGTAGTGTTAAGAAGGAGAAGAATATCTGGAAAATGCCAGTTTAGGGGCATAAGATGAATTTACATTCAGTCTGGGAATATACTTGCCGCCTGTGAGTCAGCAGTGTCAAACAACTATGCAGCAGAAAAGAAAATGATAAAAAGGACAGAAGTGACAAAATGAGTGCAAATTATGTAATCAGCGTTTCTCCTTTTATCAAAATAGTTATTTCAAACCTTAATGAGCTTCACCAGCCAGTGGTAACATTTTGAAGTATTGTATTATTATGCATTCATTGAATTTTGTTGGTTTTGATATAGCGTTAATTTTCAGTAGCGCTGTATTAACATCTAGATGACATTTATCACTGCTACTAAGTAGTAGAAGTACTGAAAAAGGTTAAATATGGATATTAAGATATGCATGAAAAGAAAAGCCTTTATATTATATGAAATGAGATTGTATCAGCGGAACATGTTGCTGCTACAAGATGGAGATCCCTTGGTCCTGTGTAGAAAGGCTGGGTGACTTACTGAAAATGGGGTGTCTGTTTGTAATTGAGCTATGTGATCCCATGGGGTTTATTACTGCAAATTTATTTATCTTGGCACTGATTCATATGCCATAGCAATTTTAAGATCTTGCAGGACCATTACATCATCTGGGTTAAACTTGGTATAATATAGGCTCTTTCTGACTTTATTCAGCTACCCCTGTATTATTAAGCTAGTCCTTACCATAGAGCACATATTTTAGAAGCGTTTGGTCTTCATTTACAGATGTAGAAGGACACAGAAGCCACATTTCACTTTAACTTCATCTGTAGTTAATGACCCTCATTGCTAAAAAATGTAATTAAGCTCTATTTCTAATATGAATTTGTCTGGCTTCATTTTCCAGGCATTGCCTCTGGTTTCTGCTTCAGAGCTCCAATACTTTATTCTTAGTGATATGTTTATACTCCCTAATGAAGTCACCTTTCAATTCTCTTGTTCTAAACTAATCAGACAGCTGTTTAACTCTTGCTGTAAGGCATCTTCTCTAGCTCTTTGTTATTACTTTATCTATATGAATTGTTTTGGTACTACTTTTATAAAAACGTTTAAAGGAGAACTGCATATACAATGTTAACATCTGCCTCCCCAGTGCAATACAACATACTAAAATCAATACTCTTGCTGTTTTCCTGTTGATTTATTGAAGGATAGGATTGCTCTGTGCCTCTTCATTTGTGTCATCCTAGGAGCGCAGGTTCCCGTAGTTGTTCACTGGGTATTTTTTTGAGCTATTCTTCTTCATAATGTGCATAGAGTTCTACAAAATAGGTTAGAATATTTTATGTCCAGCTATAAACTTTATATTTGCTAGAATAAATTAATTTTCCCTGAATAAACCCAAGTCTTCAAATGATTACTGAGTGCTAACCTTACTGTATGGAATTTCTCATTTCTTTCTGTATTTGTTGACAGATCAGTGGTGCAAATACCAAATATGTTTGGATCCACACCTTCAGTAGAAATGTACTTTCACAATTGCAGCTATGCTTATGAGTTTATATACTTAATATGGTCTGTGTAGTGCTTTTTAATCAAACTGTCGAAAGCAAAGCCTCCCTTGACGCCTCCTTTTTAGAAAGAAAATAACAAGTTTGAGAGAGCTTGCTTTTCATTATACATTTGTGGCTTTCCTAAATCCTTTTGTGCAGATTTAGTGAAATACAAGGGAATATGATAGTCTCAGTGTCCAAGGGCACAGGCTTTTTTTATTATTATTATTTCTTAAAAATATGTTTGTAACTTGCTACTAGCAGCGGTTCTCCTGTATATGCTAGTATTAGCCATACCACAACTGCTGATGACCAGGTGATCAGCTTCCTGTTCACAGAATCACAGAATATCAGGGATTGGAAGGGACCTTGAAAGATCATCTAGTCCAATCCCCCTGCCAGAGCAGGAACACCTAGATCAGGTCACACAGGAAAGCGTCCAGACGAGTTTTGAATGTCTCCAGGGAAGGAGACTCCACAACCTCTCTGGGCAGCCAGTTCCAGTGTTCTGTTACCCTCACTGTAAAGAAGTTTTTCCTTATATTTAAGTGGAACCTCCTCTGTTCCAGCTTGCACCCATTGCCCCTTGTCCTATCATTGGCTGTCACTGAGAAGAGCCTGGCTCCATCCTCCTGACCCTTTACATATTTATAAACATTGAGGTCACCCCTCAGTCTCCTCTTCTCCAATCTAGAGAGACCCAGCTCCCTCAGTTCTGTCATTAATTCATGTTTAATGAGATGGCAAGCAGATACCAGCAATGTTTGTATTTAAAAAGTGATGATAATCTATTTTCATGAGTTCTAATGATGTTTTCCCTACTGATTGCTTGGGATCTCTTGTTTGTAGGATCATCTTCCAAACTAAAGTTCCTTCTGATAATTTTATTTCCAAATTTTATTTATGCATACGGTCCTGTTTTCTGATTTGACTTGGTTACAAGCAGTACATCCTTGTTTGTAATAGGCATGATGATCTATGTGGTTTTAGGTTCAGAATTATTTATAACTTCAGAAATTGTGATCGGATAGCTGTTGCTATAAACTTGGTCACTGGCATCATACTTAGATGCAATTTACAATTATTTTTTTTTTTATAACAATTAGATGCTTCGCTACTTGGGGAAGATGGTGGCCCTTATGCATTTTAACTTCTGTTTTAGCATAGGTGTTTCTAAGTACAGACTTGTTCCATGGTTTGGTGAGCTGGAGTCTGCACTGTCACTATATTTCTTGATCATAAAGACAGATGGAATTTGTAATATTTCAATTTGACCTCTATCCAACATTCAGAATACTTCCCTGCATTACTGCATGCATCAGAGCTCATATTTAGAAAAGCCATGTGAAGGTGCTTTTGGTAATTGGCCTGCGATCATTGTGGTGGCTACCTAACCTTCCTTAAAGAATCAAAAAACCCCAAATATTTTCTCATCTGAATTTGTCCAACTTCAGCTTTCAGCTATTAGGTCTTTTTTGACCTTTGGCTGCTCTATTGAAGAGTTTGTTTTGAAGCTTTTGTTCTCATAGGTACATACTTACAGGCAGGGACTGAGCTACTCGTTCCTCCCTCCTTGGTATAATAAGATTAATGTTCTGACTTAGCAATGAGAGATGTTCGTGATTCTGAAATTCACTTTTGGCTTTTTAACACTTTGAATTGTGGATTCATCCACAATTGGTAGGGACATACAATATGTCATGCTGGTGCCAAATAGAGGCATACAATGATCTCTATTTTTAACTCTCTGTCTTGTCATCTAGTAAGTTATGGTACTCATCAGGCCTATCAATTTGCACACCATAATTTCCTGTAATTACAACACTTCTTATATAAAATTTCCTTGTGTCTGTTCTGAAATAGGTAGTTCTTCATTATCGTTGTTGCCTGTGTTGGTGTCCTTCAAGTACATGATCCAGACCTGTCTGTCAGTGGCATATGCTTTTCCTGTTTACCATTTCCTCTGGTCCTTCTGCCAGCTATGCCTTATATCAATAACAACTATTTATCTTCTGGGCTATTGGTAAACTGTTAAATAGCAGTGGGCCAGGAACTGGTCCTACTTAGTTATGATTTTATGTTAAATAATGGATTTTTAAAAATTAATTTTGTTATGTTTGTAAATGACTTGATTTTTTAAATCAAAATGATGAGTGGATAAATAATTTTTCTTTGAAAATGCCAGATATACTGCATCAATGTTCTTTTCACATTTAGTATTACATTTGCCTTTTTATAGCTGTGGACTTCCTATATACATTCATCAATGTTAATGCTGGCAGTCGTATATTTGCATTTGTTCATGTAAATAATTATTTAAGTGTTTTACTCTTTTAAATTCTGAAACTGCTGTCTCAAACCTAAGATTAACATGGAAGTCTTCATTCTGGAGCAGAATTTCCATTGACTTCTGTGGGGCCCTTATTTCACATACCTGAGCCGATGTAGGTAGAGTCTGCATATCTGGAGACTCTAAATACTATACGTAGCTAGTTCTGTTTCTATACTTAATAAATCAATTTATTGAACAGTTTATTCTAATACTTATCTAGAAAAATACTAGGTTTGCCTTTCACACTGGCCAACTGCCAAATTGTGCCTTAAGAAATACTTTGCTTTGTTACGTATTTGAATGTGATGTCCAAAATTGAGAGACTTGGCAAAAACGCTTGCCTTTCTCTTCTGTGCTGAAAGCTACCTCGGCAGTCCTCTTGTGGCTGCAGAGCAAATGGATGTAAATGCAGACAAGTGAATAGGATTGTGTTAGCGATGACTAAGGGCATTCTCAGTGGGGTCCATAACTTACTGTCGGTGCCTATTGGGTGTTACCGTCCCTCAGCGTTGGACTTGGCAGGTTGATTCAGGGCAAAGCCATGTCAAAGGGCAGTTTGGCATTCCTGGGGGAGCTGTCAGGGATGTCAGGTGATGCCAGGGCTGTGTTGCCTGCCTGTCCTTCATGGGAGGTAGAGGAAGAAGGTGCTTGGTGTACCTCTAGAGGGTTGGGACCAACACCTTGATGGGCAGTTAATGGGGCCCTTTTCTTGACCGTAAGTACGCTGGTTGTGGTTTCGGCTTTTCGCAATCTGTTTAGAATGGTTTCTCATACTTTGTGCGGCAGCCTGCAAATTGGGGTGGAGGGTTCAGCTCTTCCTTCAACGCAGGTGGATTCAAACCCACAGGGGAGACCCTGTTGTTAATTGGCAGATGGAGGAGGGAAGAAAGGAGGGGTGCCTTCTGTTCCTTCCGCTGCAGCTGGAAGATGGCAATCAAAAATCGGGTCTTGGAGTCAAAGGGAGAGCAAACCCATTTTTGGCTTGCGTAATACTCTCATAGTTTATTCAGTGAATATGTAATATGTTTATTTAACAACTGGATTTAATTTATATATTTGACTGTTAAACCACTTCAGGTTTGTTATTATATTGTAGTTTTTTATTGCAGTAGTTGCTCTTCAACAATTTCTTGTGAAAGCATTTTCCTATTTTACAGTATTTTGATGATGGTCTCTGCTTTTTTTAGCCCCGCATGTGAGTAGAAATGCTTTTTAGGCTTTAGAGTTGTTTTCTGTTTTCTTTCAGCATCCCTGTGGATAATCATCATTCTTAAAATACAGACTCGTATTAAACTCAGAAAACTTTCTTCCTATGCTTTTTAAAAATTAATTTTGAAATGTTTTTATTGCTTAACTTGCCATTTACAATGATTCTTACAAATTTGTTATTGATACACTTCATCACTTTTTAAATTCTGTTATTGCTAGTTTGGAAGTCATACTATTAATTTCCTGGTTCTATGTAGTGTTGGAAAAAATATAATCTTATAAAAAACTTAAAGGTATAGATACGAAATATGTGAAGCCTATCCATTAATTTTTTGTTTCTCACATTTAATTTTGCTTACCTGTTTTACAGTTTACTTCTAGTTATACTCCACATTAATACTTCCCTACTAATTGCTTTAGTAGTGGGAATCACTTACTTGCTTCCCTTTGGATCGAAGCTGACTCCTGCAATGGGCTTGCTCTATATAAAGTAAGTGTTTTAAGTTGTGACACTCTCCCTTAAACGCCTCTGTCTGCAGGAAAGAGGTAGAATAGGAAAACAGGTTTCATTCAGTTAACCCCAAACCTCATTTTTTCCCTTGAGGTCACAGCTTTGCCCATACCTGAATGCCATTGGTATCATTTGCACCTGCAGTTCAGCTTGGGTGTTTATATATTTTATGCTTTTCCGTAACATTTGGATGTAAAATACTGCATTATCGACATGCAGCAGCACATGAATATTAAGGTGAAAGCACGAGTGAACAGTGATACAAGATGAAAGCCACCAGAAATGTTTGGCTTGCTAGTTTTCATTTTCTTTATCCTTTTTATATCCTTTTTATCACTTGGCCACACTATTATGCTTATTGAAATGTGTTACCAAATTTAGCATTTGATTTCTGTGAAAGACCGTTTGCCTCGGGATTCAGCTGCAGCTTGCTGCTGGAGATGTGGGCTCTGAACGCCTGTATTTGGGTCATCCTTAAGTACACTGGAAAAGCCCAGGGAATAAGAAAGCTTTGCTTTTGTCTCAGAATAGCTTCTATTCTATTGGTCCTCGTCTCACCCTATGATAAGCATGAATATTTCTGTCATGCTGGTTTTTTTTGTTGTGGTGTGGGTTTCTTTGTGGGTTTTTTGGTTGTGGGGGTTGGATTCTTTTGGTTTTTGGGGTTATTTTTGTTTTCTTTTAAACTTTTTGTGCTATCATTATCTATAGTATCTTGAGGAGAAAAGAAACACACTTCTTCCAGTTGGGAGCAAAAAGTCTGGTAAATGCAATGAGACAGTGTTCAAAAAGTTCTGTTAGCTAATTATTTATAAACCCTGGCATTAGAGTTGTGTTTAAAGGAATAGTGTTTACATTCTTATTTATCAGATAATTATGATGCTGAACGTATTTTCAAAGCTCAAGCTTTGTGCATATTATGCACACAATATTAGAGAATGATATTTATTTCATTCTATTAGATGCAGAGGGGCAGGAAAGGTGCAAAGTAAATACAGTGAAGGCTGTCTAAATTATTTCAGTTGTTGGGGGATGAGGGAACATATTCATCTTGCAGGCAGTGGGCTGAGTTCTTGAGGAATGTTTCTGGGAGGAGAATAATTATAGCCTGAGATATCTAATCATTCAAATTTTGTTAGTAACAGTTGTGTGGAGAAATTGCTAATTTTGGTCTGGTAGGTCAGCTCTTTCAGTTCTTTACAACCTGACAAATTTGTTTCCTGCTAATTGTACATGTTCCAATTATGTTTGAGGGGAAATTTAATTGGAATAATTCTAGAAATCGCATCCAGTGAGGAGGAGTTATGGAACACAGAGTTTAAAAACTGATATGTACCAGCAAAAGAGAAAGCAGGCCATGTGACTCTAGGGCAGTTTTAAGTGATATGCCAAGGCAGGTAGTCCAGACAGGGGCATGGTGATTTCTCTCCAGGCTCTGCTGGACTTTGTACATCTGCAAACCCCGTATGTCTTTTCTCTGCATTCAGGAGGGGTGTGTGTATATATGTGTGTGTGTATGCGTGTATATATGTATGTGTATATATTTTTTTTTTCCCCTATTTCCAAATTCCACCTGAGTTTAGCTGACTAAATTGGTTATGCTGCCACAGTGCCACTCTCATGTGGTGTCAGTAGTTGGGGTGCTAAGGTGTTTTGCTGTCCTGTTTAGAAAGGAGAGCACAAAACAGCTTTGTAGAAGTGTGACAGAGGTGCAGGATACCAGTTCTATGCTAAGTGGAAGTTGATTTAATTTTATTAATGTAAGGGAAAGCATTTTTAAATGCACTGTTTGAATTCTTTGTCTCGGTTTTTAATTTTTATAAGAGTGGTTAAAAATTAATGGCAACTGGTAATTCAAACTTCCTTGGGTTATTGCCTTTTTCAGAAGTTATCACCCATTAGCCAGGAGGCATAGGAGCGTGTCTGTGCTTACCTACTACAGTGTTGTGGATTAATTCACTTAAATCAGAGGTGAGCATCCAAGTGCTATGATAAGCTGTCTCTTGGCGTTGTAGGAGTTTGTGTATCCCCAGAGGATGTTGCCCCGTGTTGAGAGGATGACTCTTCAGTGTGGACAGTCTTGCCTCTTGGAGAAGGCAAATGTCACCAGCTGGCTTGTCTGTAGTCCTCCTAAACTATAGGAAGTTGGTAGCAGGTTCATCTCAAGCTGTGGTTCACAGTTCCTTCCTCCGAATGGCACATGGTGGGAATTTGGAACAGTCTATCACAATATCCTCTTTGAAATACGTGTTTTAAATTACTGAGCCATAATTTAAATCTCCCTGTAGTCAAATGTATAACTTCAATGTTACACAATTTTCTCTTTATATAAGTTCCTTGCTTTCTCCTTTCCCCTTCCTCCTCACAAGCGAAATACAGAACGATGAATACAATTCAAAATAAAAGTGCTTTGGGAAATGGAAAGCAGGAGAAATATATAGAAAGCTGTTTTTAAAAAAATCAGTATTATAACAGCAACTCTGGAGCAAAATGTTAACTTGTTTTTGCAAAACATTGACTTAAAGTTGGCTGCTCATACAAGAGCAAAATAAGGAACTTCCCTTTTAAACAATAAGTCATCTAATACGACAGACTTAAATGACATACCACTTTGAATAGATAAATTGGATAAGCAGTTATAGTCTACCTCAGCTTTCAAGTAAGATTTATATGACACATGCTATCACTAGTAAATATATATTGACACATTTGTTTTGATGCTGTGTGATGTACATGGTATGCTTCCTCCAATACTGCTTCTTTCACCCATTCTTTGAGTCACAATCTCTCAGGCTTTGTTACTTCTATTCATGCAAGCTTATATTCCTTATACCCTTTCTGTCATGTATTTTAAAGGAGCAAGCAGGAGAAAGGAGATCAAAATTAAACTTTGGAAGCAATCAGCTAGAATGCTTTTAATGAGAAAATTTGAATTATTTAACGTATTGTTTAACTGAACTCTTTTTTAACACCAATCTCTAAGTGTAGTTTAAATGTTATGAATAGGTAAATAAAAGTGAGACTAAGAGGGAGTATGTTTCAGAAATGTGGATGAGATGTATTAAGTGTGGAGGAAGATAAATTAAAAAATTAATATAATTTTTAAATTTTTATATGTGATGAAACTCTTCAGTAAATATTTGAAATAAAGAATAACATTCAACATTTTAGTTCTACCTACTGTAGCTTCATTCTATAAGTAACACATTCAGTAAGTTTCAAAGCTTGAACCTAGCAAATCTGGTCTCATCTTTGACAAGCCTAGAAGTTTGAATGCCCTACCTGCTATGGTTATGGCATATTAGGTTATTCTTTTCTATAGATACGTGTAAAATTGTGAATTCTTTGACCTCAGTAATGCTCTCATGCCAACTGACTGCCCATTAAATTACTAAATGCTGGGTGGCATGTTTCTCTGAGGAAATACGTTACCTCACTTCTGACTGTATTAATTCTTTTTTATATGAACAGCATCAGAAGCTCTAGTAATAAATAGCCAGGTTTTTTGCTCATTTGTGCATCTCTAGACAGATGGCATTGCTGTCCTTTTGACCCATACGTTATAGGAACTGTAAGAACTAGTGATTAATTCTTATCAGAAGAAATTTAGTCTAGTTATCTGTAGATAAATCCTGAAATGTTTGGCCTTTGAATGTGGACTTTCCCTTCTGGGTGCCTACATCATGGTGTGGTTGTGGAGGATCTTTTTTCTTGTATAACTTTCATAACAGATATTTGTTATCTATTTTAAATTTTGTTTAGCTATTCAAACAGATGCCAAGGTATTGAATATACATACCAGATACTTGTGAGTAGCTTTGTTTTTGTAGTTTAAATAATCCAAAAATTTAATACAGCAGGGATTGCGTATATGATCATTTTCTGTCATTTTTCTAAATGAATAGTGAACTTACAGAATTTATTAAAAAATTCTTCTACAATTCTGAAAAAAAGAAAAAGAGCTAGTATAAACTTCGTCAGCACTGATTACTGCTAGATGACAGTGAAAATTCAGCTTTAGCTATGCTTTTTTTCTCTGTATAAATGAAAAGTTAGGTGTCTTATTTGTGTAAGGGACTGGCAACAATAACTATTCCTTATATTAACCAACTGTCCAACAGGTACTAGTGACTAACCATAGGAAAATGCTGGTTAATGCAGGGCCTGATTCTTACGGCACGGTTCTAATTTTCAAAGGCATATTTTTTCAGGAACATGGAGAAATCATTACAAATTATTCTCTTCTATGGTATATGGGCATGAAATGAAAAAGCCCGATTTATATATATTTTTTTTTTAATATTAAGTGTTTCATGTTACATTCAAAGTTGGAGGAATAAGAGGATGAGGTCTCCTCTACAAAGATGATGCATACATTCACAGAAAGGAGTGAGCTATACAAATGGTAGATCACTAATATTTTTATTAAAAATAACATAGGGCTCTTATGTGACAACTTTTGCATTGTTTACTTCATATACCTTCACAAAGACAGGAGTAAGATATGATTTTGTTTTCCTCCTATAAACTTGTGTAAAATATAGGAGGAGAAAACATTTTCAGGTAAGTTACTACTTTTCATCAAGGTAATGTTTGCAGATGTTGCCTTAAATGCTTAAGTAGTTTGGAATGTGTATCAGAAATAGGGCAGTAAACATGTTTTTATATGTATGTAAAATATATACATTCAATTTCGTAGAAATCGTAGTACAAACAATTTGCTAAGCTGAGGTAATGTTTAAAGTATTTTTTAATAGTGCAATTATTAAGCATTTTACAAAACTAGGTAGAATTTAAATAGATGCCAGAAGATGACCAGGTCATAAAGTTGTAAGATGGTACAGGGAATTAATAAAAAATACCTTCTGTACCTGCAGAGTGATCAGACTGTCTTGACATACAGATGAAATTATCTGTAGGAGGTGTTTGAAATAACTTGTGCTGTGTTACTGGACCTGAAGGGAGGTTACGTTGGGCAAAAGTCTGCACTTTGTCTTGTGTCAGATTTGAACAGAACTCTGCTCCTGTTTGGCTGCTTTTGTTTATTTTTTTTTCTATCAATTCACATCTACTGAAGGATTTCCCCTGCTTCTAAAATAAAGTTTCCAATCTGACTAGAGAATTTTGAATGCCTGACTTGCATTAAGATCTGATTTTTGAGAAGGAATAGCTGCTCCTTATTTTCTGAAACTTAAGCTTGTTTAAAGTGATGTAAGTTGAGTGCTTAGAATTTTTTTTTATATTTAAAGTCTTTTCCCTTGACCACCAACTTGTAAAAAAAACCCAAACATTTTTACAGCAAGATTTAGTACTTCCAAATTTATCCATTTCTTAAAAAGCCAAGCCAGATGTTTTTAACTGTCTGTTCAGGAATTGATGAATTGTGAGGGAAAAGTGAACACAGTCATTTTAAGGTAGGCACTGGGCGATGTTCAATACAAACACTTCTCCATACTTGGTTGTGCTCAAGGTGTGGGCACAGAGGTGTGACACTGCACTTGGCTCTGAAGTCTGACTGCCTGGCGAAGAGCAAACCCACCTCGTTTTGTCCTCCTAATGCTCAGTGCAGCACCCATGTGTGAGAACAAACCATACGTTATTTGCTTTGTCTAAAGCTGTTGCTGCTTCCTGGTCCCTAACAATTGCTGTGGTGGTTGTATGAGCCTTTGGCCTGGAACCATGAGGGGCTGCAAGAGCCAGGCTGGGACTGTATTTAGGGACTTGTCTAAACCGTTAACAAAGTAAGGCTCAGAAGTCCTTGGGAAATGCTGCACTCTTAGCCTTTATATAACATAGAAATTGTCCTCTTTCTTTGTCTATTTAAGGGCTCTTTAAGGGCCCTGGGGAGTAAAAGATCATTGATGGTCCTGCACTGGAAAAACAGCATGGACCTTTGGTCAGTGTAACGACATCTACTCAGCAAAACATTGCATAGTGGATCAGGGTAAAGGCCAGCTGTATAATCTGCTCTTCCTCCCTCTCTGTGTCTTTTGGTGAAAGACTCAAGTGGGTGCAGGGGACCCAGGGACAAGCTAGGGAGAGGGCCATTCCGAAGGCTTGCACTCTGCTTGGCAGTGGGAGGTGCTCAGCCTTTTGTCCCTTGTGCCATTGTGTGAAGTTGGTTCTGCTGATCCTGGCACAGCTTGCCTGTCCTCATCCCATCACCTTCCTCTGGTGGGAGGTCAAACACAATCGTGTGGTGTCTGGAGGCTTGGAGAAAGCAGGGATGGGCACGGGAACAAGCCCTAGCTCCATTTCGGGGAGTTTTAATTGGCGGTGGTTCCAGGTATCCCTATGTGACCTGCCTTCTCCAGGAACATGCATGTGACTGCCTACAGCTCCGTGTACCCGTGCTGTGCCTTATCAACACAGAGCCCAAACGTGCCTCAATACAACGTAAAATAATGCGCACGAGTTGCCCTGGGTTGACCTTACTACGTAGATAAGTCTAACCTTATGGTGATGCTTATTCCCTTTCACCATTAGATGGAGCAAAAAGCTGTTCTCCCCTGTTAAGCCTCAGAGCTGAGAAGTCTTTGCTTAAGCTTTTCCAGGGAGCAAATGAAGCCTCCAGTGCTGTTTTCTGTTCAGAAAAATAAAGTGCCCAGTAGTGTGTTTTATCATCTATTTAAAGTTACAAAACTAAGTAAATGAATACTGTCTGTACAGTATTCTGCTGTACAGAAGCAGCTTTTATGCATGAGCTCAATCTTTCATGCGTAGTTTCTACTTTAACCCTCTCAACTCGCCAGAAGGCTCAACCAAAATGACCAAAGGGATGAAATCAAATACTTCTTAACAAGAAGTGACTTTTTGCTATCAGGAGGTGAGTATAACTGATGCTGAGACTTAAGTTATTATCTACTGCATTGAGAACTGTAGTTCTTGTGATTTGTAAATAATTTTCCATTGGAAAATTTTTACATGCTGTGAAGCTATACTTCATATATTGTTTTGTGTGATAGCTGCTTTCTAAAACATGTTCATTTCTCCATTAACACTTGCTATTCTTTCTTCAGATGTTTGTAAGGCCTGGATGGGGAGGGAAATGGATGGTGCTTGGCTGTTGTTGAAGTTGTCTGTGGAGTTTATCTATGTGTATACAAGCCCCAGCGCATTGTGTTAATTTTGCAAGGGCAGTTGCTTCATCAAAATAGTGTTTCTTTAGAATCATAGAATGGTTAGAGTTGGAAGGGACCCTAAAGATCATCTAGTTCCAACCCCTCTGCCATGGGTAGGTACACCTTCTATGATTCTAATTCAGATTTCAAAAAACATTTACCAGCCTTTTTTTTTTTTTTTTTAAAAAAAAACCCCAACTGAAATATGGCCACACAGTTAAATGGAGGTTGCCAGGCAGTGATGGTTCCTCTGTAACATCAGTAGAGATGTAGCAGATAAGGAAGCTTTTAGAGTAAGAATGGGGAGTTTTTCCACACAGACGCTTTTCAGATGTAGCTTAGGTCCCATAATAAGGCTCTGCATTGATATTATGAAGAAAAACATAAAGTGGCCCTAGGCCATATGAAATTGCAGTTGCTTGCTGTGTGCAGAACATGGTTTCTTAACTTCTTTGCCCTTATTCTAGAAAGTTTTGTATCAGCAGTAGCATAAGTTATTTACAAGTATGCAAGTCAAAAATAAAGAAATCTAAACAGATGGGGATTTTTTTCCCCTCTGAAGCTTGAGTTGCATCTGGTAGACATGGAGTTGTTTGAGCTTTCAGTTTGGGACTGAGAGCTAGGCTTATGGCTAAGCCTTTCCACTCTCGGTACCTGTCAATGTGTGGTTAGTTCTTCTCACTGCTTGGGGTTTTTTGGTGTTTTTTTTTTTTCTCTTTCTGTGTTTGTTTGAGAGATTTTTCTTACGTTGAGCAAGTATTTTACAATAACTATTTGCTTCTGCAAATAGTTATTAATTTGCAAAGCCATTGGGGTCTCGTCCCTAAAGCATATATCCTGCAGAGGAACTGCTGTAAAACTGTCTTGAGGTATTCAGTGTGTGAATAATTGTTGAAAGTAAATCTTGTTGCATTCAGCTTGTCATACCTTATTTGCAAGTGTGTAGTCACACTGTATTGTAATAATTTGCTGGCATATTTTTCTATTCATATTACTCAGCATCTATTGAGATGGCATTAGATGAGACATTCTAAATTTTTTATTAGGTAAAATGGTTATGCCTTTTAACAAGGCCTTAGATACAATTTTAAGATTATCTGCCTTAATTTATAAGTCATTATTTATACCTATCTAGTTATTTGTAACAAAGGACATAATTACTTACAATTTTGGTATGAATAAAAAGGAGAGAAGTTGCATTTCCTTTGCAGTCTTAATGGTGGTTGAACATCTTCAGGGTCATCAGATCCTGTGGCAAGGATCTTGCTCTGTGGAGGAGACAAAGTTGCTTGGAGAGCTTGCTGCTGATGCACAAAGCTCTGCAAAATTGTACAAAGCAATTGCAGGAGAGAGGGTCTTTAGAGAATGAAACAAATACATTATAATGGGATTTTGTGCATAGTTCAGTGCTTGGACATAATCTAGTTCATTATTGCACTGCCTGTAAGTACTGTAGAAAGATCACTTCAGGCTTACCAAAAGTAATGTGATCTGTGGATAGCTCTTTGAAATAGAGGCTCCCATTGCAAATGGAGGTTTTAAGTGATTTAACATTCTGCAGAGATTATTAGAGCTGCAACTCCTCCAGCTTTTTACAATACCAAACATTTAAAGAACATTAAGGTTATTTGCTTATTCATAGCAAAGAGTCAGTTGCCTATGATTCACTGTAGTGAATATTCAATCCAGTCTTTCTCTCCCTCTCTTTGTCCTCTCTTGGAGTCAAATGTGCTTTATTTCATTTCAAAACCTTTGTGGATCATCTCTGTCTCTGTAGCTGGCCTCTCCAAAGTAGCAGGAATACCTGTTTGGCGATGCAAACAGAATATTGTAGTTCAGTTATATTATGTGAAACACTTGATAGAAAATTACTGAATGTATTTGGTCTTTTTATAAACAATGTTACTATCTACTGCTAAAAACTGAAGGAAATAAAACATTGAACTAGGTTAGCAAACATCAGTCAGCTTTCCTTTCTGTAGTAAGAGCTGTGCAAGAATTCTTTTGGTTTGGCAGGTGAACTGAAAAACCTGATTTTATACAGTTTAAAGCCATAATTGAATCTATTTATTTATTTATTTATTTATAGGTCTCCTGTCTGTGAATTTTTCGGACATTTCATACTGTGGAAAGAACCTAGCAGTCTTCCTCTGTGCACAGTATGGTGCAGGGGCCAAAGCACTCATTTAGGAGCTCCAAATTGACATCTGTTCTCTAAGGTGTTTTGAGCAGAAATTTTATAGTTATCCAGTGGGATATTTTAGGGGGTGCGTAGGGTAGGTTTTATTTTTTTGTTGTTTGTTTTTTCTGCTTGGTTTTGGGGTGAGGTTTTTATTTGGTTTTGGAATTGCGCTTTGGGAATGGTATTGAAAATTAAGATGAAGGTATTTGGACAACTTGATCTGAATTCTTGAAAATTTTTAGAGTGACTGTAACTGCATTTTTTTTTTTCCAATGTATTTGTCAAATAGTAAAATCACCTTTCTATCATGTAAAAATAACTACGTTCCCAAGGTAGCTGATAACTCTTTACCCTGTGGGAATAGCCTGAGAATGCCAAAATGATTTAGCATGGTATCTCTGTTTAAAGTGCAAGCAATCCTTTTAAACCTTGTGTGCTCAACTTAAAGACGTGTTAGTTTCCATTCATGTTTTTGTTTATACATCATTATTCATGTAATAAAAGCACTACTACATCTATGAGCTGCCTATGCTGTACGTGCACACTGTGCACTGATTGCACAGGAAAGAATCGGAAATTTTAAAGACTTAAACACTTAAGGTAGTGTAACAGGGCTCTTATGAAAGGGATAACTTGTTATAAAACACTATTAGACCATTTGTTATAACTAGCGGTGAGCTGGGGAGCAGTGTTACTGCTGAAGGAAAGGCTTCTGACCTGATGTTTGCTTGCTAAAGGCTCCCAGTAGCAGCTGGCCTTGTGCAGTCTGAGGAGTGAGGCTTGCCAGTAAGTATGAGCACATGGTCTCTGCAAGGAAGCAGGGTCTCTGATAAAGCCGAATCAGCTTCATTTCATCCATAGGAGGAGATATTCTGATGGTAGAGAGCTGATTTTGAACAGAGGGGAAACAGTGGATTTAGTGTTTACTTTGAGTTCAGGTAGAAGCTAATCTCATTACTGGTTGCAACTGAACAGTAAAATGATTGTGAAATGTTCAGCTGTTTAATGGGCATTTTCTAGCTGCATTCAGAAACTCTATTTATTTTCATATTGTGCATTTCTCTGTATGTTTCCTGTATTAAAAATCAGGAAAAAAAAATCCTCTTAGCCCTCTAATTTCGTCATTTGTTCTGTACAAAAAAAATTCAATGACTTGCAAAACATCCCAGTACTCTTAAAAAACCCCACTAAACTTGATTATTTTTTTTCTTGATAATTCCAAAATTCAACAGTTCTTTTCATTTGCATCCACAGCTATTATCAGTACTCCTTGTTTCTTCTCTTGCGAGAGAAAAATCCATGAGTTGTAACTAACAACAAACAGGAGCTGCTTCTCTTCTGGGTTTCTGCTAGACTTAATAAACTGAAGGGGATGTGAGATTGGAGGCACTGTCAGGTAGAGATGTCCAGACTGACAAGTGTATTTCTGTTGACTACTGTTATTTGCAACAGTGGATTAATTGCACTGGTTTCATCTGCTGATAGAAGATGGGTCTTTCTGGTTGTATGCTGTCTAGAGGTTATGGTACACTGCGAACACTAATGTTAAAGAATGATCATGGCTATGAAGAGAATTATAAGCATAAGTAACTTCTACTAAAATTGACTTTTTGCCTTGCTTGCTACCTAATGTGGGCCTTATTGGAAATCTCCATGCAGAAGCTGCTAATTCACATATTTCCAGTAGGATCCGATAGATCTCATTTCTTTTGTGATTCTTTGTTTCTAAGATCTATAGAATCACAGAATAGTTTGGGTTGGAAGGGACCTTTAAAGGTCAGCTAGTACAAGCTTCCTACAATCAGCAGGGACACCTTCAACTAGATGAGGATGCTCAGAGCCCTGTCCAACCTGACCTTGAATGTTTCCAGGGATGGAGCCGCTACCACCTCTCTGGACAACCTGTTTCAATGTTTTATCACCACCACTGGAAAAAAAAAAAAGTATTCCTTATATTTAGTCTAATTCTACCTTCTTCTAGTTGAAAGCTATTGCCCTGCTAAAAAGTCTGCCCCCTTGTTTCTTATAAGCTCCCTTTAAGTATTGAAAAGCCAGAATGGTCATCATGGAGAGTGAGCAAAAAACCTTCCAAACATCTTAAATCGCTAGCAGGTGCCATTTGTCACCTTGCTCATTAATGCACTAGAGAAGGACTGAACTTTTAGGTGGGGGGAGAGGGAAGGTCTTGACACTGAAGGTGGAAAAGCCATTAATATTGTGACGTGTGACCTGCAGTGTGCTCCTTTCATAATAGCTTCTATACCTAAGAGATGCAGTCAATGGGAGAAGCAATGGATTTTTAACGTGAACAAATGTAGCCATCCACAATAGACCTAAAAACTCATAGGAGATTTTTATTTCTGGCCCCTAAAAGTAAGTCCTGGAGCACTACTGCAAATTGCTGTAGTGATACCCAATCAAAGAAATTTTTTCTGAGCTTCAAAGTGCTTGGAGGCTTTGGGATTTTTGCTGTTGCTTTCTTTTCAACAGCTTTAAATGTGGCTGTACCTTTGCAAAACATGCATGAGCACCTTCCAGACCTGAGAGAGTTGTGCTCTTTAGGAGGAGCCAATCTCAGAAACAGAAAAAACAAATAGGCTCCTCAGGACAGGAAGGATGAGAATGTCCAACCTAGAGCTGGTGTGCAGCCCCAGTGCTGGCAGGGCAGGCTGAGCCCCATGCCCTGCGCTGGGACATTCATCATGTGGCAAAGGAGCAGGAGCTGGAGTGCTGCCAGCCAAGGCTCTTTGGAGAGAACAACGGCCTTGTGAACAAGCAGGAGCGCCACAGAGGGCTTTTTTTCCTTCCTTTACCTTGTTGAACCTTTACCTCTGTTGAACTCTCTCTGTAGCTCAGTATCTGGCCCAGCTGACCTTGAAAGGAGAACACAAGGGAGGCAGTGGGTCTGGTTATGATTTGCGTGTTACATTAGGTTTTGGTTTTTTTTATAGTATTCCCTTCTGAAACTCTGGACATAAGTACATGCTATAACAACCTGTGAGCAAAATGTACCTGGGAATACATAGCTTTCCCTGATCCACTTGTAGCAGAATTAGTCTAGAAAGAAGGAAACAGTACTAAAATGAAGGTAAGGGAGCTCAGGGTCAGAGTATTGAAGCTGTTAGTGAGGCCAGCTGGTGCTCGTGGTTTGTGTTCAAAATGGTCATGTCCTTTGTGGTGATTTCACTTTGCTCTGTTGGGTGTATATTTACACAGTAGCACGCATTGTAACTTTTGGGTTGTTATCGTCATGGTTAATGATGATATGTAAGATAGAGTGAACTTTAGGGTTCCTCCTGAGGTTTATGAAGTCTGCATTAGGAATTTGTATGTAAGATTTCTGTTGAAGCTGTCTTATTTTTTCATGATGTGAGGATCAGTGTCTTATTTCTAGTGAATGTAGGGCTTTATCTTCTACCTGAAAATGACGTGGCTGTCCGTTTTAAGGACAGTGACTTCTAGCTTGAGAACTCCTGAAGTGCAAGTGATATTGAGGATGTTTAGAATTTGTTAAAGAAAAAAAAAAATAGAGAGTAAGCCTTGGGTTCATTGTCATTTTTGTCATAAGTCCTCTTATTGTTTCCCTTGTTCCACTTCTATAGCCAGCCTTGTTGTTTCTTCTTTCTTGGATTGGCAATTTCCAGTTTCATTGTTAGTGCAACTCAGGGCTGGCACTCTTCCACTGCCATTAATGAGGTTATTTGTAGACCTGCAAGCATGAATCTTTCAGCTTTGAGGATAGCCTTGCATTTACTTTACTCTTATTTTCTGTAAATCAAATCCTTCATGAGATGAATGTGTAATATTTGTAATTAGATTGTCTTTTCTACTATTTTTGCATGTTTATCAATTTTGTGCTTGGCTTTCATCAGGTTTCTCATCTCATCAGTTACTTGATCTTACATATTTCAGACTTCAATGTCAACAACACAGCTTCTTAATTGTCCTTTAAAAACAACAGGCAAGTTGGTTAGTGGTAACACGTTGGAAGGTCTTAATCTTAACTGTGACACTGGAAGGTGATAAACAATGATGCTGGTGTTGGTGCATGAAGTGATGTACAAGAGCCTGGTATAGCTGTAGTTGAGGAGTTGTGCTGAGGAAGCAAGGCCAGTCCTATGGGATTAGCTGTCAGGTTAGCTCCGACAATGATAATTCTGGTTTTTGGTTTAAGGGCATTACTGTCTAAGAAATAACAGTAATCACCCCTTTTTTCATTTTTTGTAGACTTTGTGTGATTCACAAGAATCATATGTCATTGAACATGTAGAAACTCTGAATTTTTGGTTGTGAAATCTGGTAGTCAAGTTGTCGGTCTAGATTTGTCTGCAAATTGTGATCATGACTAAAATTAGCTTCCATGAATGTAATGAAACAGGCTGAAATCTAGTTTATGGTAAAAGTAATAAACTGAACAGCAGATCTTGTAATCTACAAGCAGAGATTTGTGTAAGGTCTTTATAGGCTGGGAAGAAAAATGTGGCAGTATTTCTTAAAATTTCCCAATCTCTAATTGCCAGATCTTCTTAAGAAATTGAAAACCTCAGTTTTTTATGTAGAAGAGTTACCTTGAAGCAGAAGCTTTATCATGTGATCCCTATATGTTCCAGAAAGGGGAAATACCTGTGCTTTAATGAATTTACTCACATCTTGGACATCAAATGAATTTCACAGTTTTTCCCAATTATGAGGCTTGAGAAATTTTAAAAAAAACCAACCAAACAAACAAAAAACAAAAACCCAACAAAAAACCCAAAAACAATCCACAAAAACCCCCTAAGTAAGGATGATGTCCATGATGTCCTTTGTTTTGTCATCCAGAACCTTGTACTTTTAAGATAAATGCCAAGTTACCATCAGATCTATAGTAATGCTGGAATAATTGAACTAACAATACCTTTGATTCTTAATTTCTGCTGGTCTTTCCACAAAGGATTTTTTCATTACAAAATGAATAGCTGTTACTTTCTTCTTTTAGTTTGGTGCATCCCTAAAGTATTCATTTGGTTCATTAGTAAATCAGCTCAACTGTGGAATCAAATGATAAATATCTAAGCTGAGATTTAAAAATACAAGTTTTCTCTCAAGGAAGTAACAACAACAACGCCACCTTTCACATTTACTTCTTTGTCTAAGGCTTGCCAGATGTCATGCAGAGCTTAAAAAGTACGCAAAGAATAAAATGCATACTGATACACCTGGGGAACTAAATAATTGCTTCATGTTGTTATGGCTCTTTATTTAATCAATATTTTTGTCTCAGTGATTTTTCTTGATATTCTTTTGATGGATGCTCTTTAGAATCACATGACAGCCAGCAGGTATTTTTCCCAGAAGAACTGACCGGCTGAAGAGCTCTTTTTTGGCAAGGGAAAAAAAAAAATAAAATTGACTTCAGCCAGTGCCAGTGGGCTTCATCAAAGACTGTTAGTCAAAATACCAAACTTAGTTCTCTGCCATTGTTGTGAGCTATTGCACATGTACAGCAGATTTCACTCAAACTGTCCCAATTTGAAGTTGGAATCAATGGTAAGGATAAATATAAGAAAGTATAAATGTCTGCTGTAGTCATGAAGATTTATTTTCTTCAGTTTAGTAGTTTGTGGTGCAGTTAGGTAGACATAACGGATTCATCAAATAGTCAGTTTTTCTTGGACACCTTCTCGTATGGTGTCTGTGCAGAGAGATGTTTTGTTTAGAGAGGATGCGTGCAGAATCCTAAACACAGGTTTGAAGAAAAGTGTCATGTGTCTAGTGTGACTCAGAATGTTGTGAAATTTCTTTCATAATCTCTGTTTAAGTATGAAGTTTATTTTTCCAAGTCTTTTTTTCCCCCTTTTTTTAATTCCCTCTAGTGTAAGCAGATATGTTAGAAAACGTACTTTTATTTCTCTGAGTTACTCTTTATGATTAACAGTCTTCCCTCAAGAAAGTAGGTTGTATAGCAATGATTTCTTTACAGGAATGCATTTTAATATACTGTTAATGAATACTTTTATATAGAAACTTAGGAATATAAATTTATTAGTTCCTTCCTTTGATAATTATGGAGATAGATACTCCTAATCTAGTTTCCTGTTACATGAATAGAATACCTTTGCTGTTTCCTCTGGAAACTTTTACCCTTTAGATGACTGTTCTAATTATGCATTACAGTTATGTGTAGTCATTTAATTCACATGGTACTCATCCTCTTCAGAATGACACTCATTGTTCGTTCATGTCTAGACCATCTGTATAGGTGCAGCAGTGTTTCCGTTAAGTAGAAATCAAATTTGTGTTGTTTCATGAGTTGTGCGTGTAGGAATAAATGCACATTAAGCATTCCTGTTCCTTTTACAGGTTTAATGAGTAGAGTTGTGTGTTTTGCTGTATTTTGGTGTCTTGTGCAAAGGATTGTTACAAAATACAGAAAAGAAAATGATTTTCACAGAGCAATGTTTTTAAAACCCTAAGTTCATATGGAGGACCATAAATCAAGCGACATGGCTTAATCGTGGTTTTGTCAGTGTTAGGTTGATGATTGGACTCAGTGATCTGAAAGGTCCCTTCCAACCTAGACAGTTCTATCCTTCGAAGCAATAACTTCGTAAAACTTTAAATATGTGTACTGACTTGCTTGCTTGTGAGCTATGAAGTGTTAGGTTCAAATTTTGCTGCCTGCTGAAATGGGTGGCAAATCCCAAGTGATGAGGATGCATTATCCAAATAATGTTCCCATCGTATGAATATCCTTGCTTTCTTTTGGAGATCCCAAGAATTTTGATTTTAATTTTGGAGATTCCAAAATTAAGAATTTTGCTTAACAAAGAATGTAAAGGAAAGAAAAAAGAAATTTCTTCACTGTTAAAAGCATTTGGAAACTGGTTTTCAGTCTTTCTCCCTAGCTGTTGGCACAGATTCATCATCTTGAGTATCTCTCCATTCCTCTCCTAGTCTGCAAGTAAGTTCAAATAATGTAGTTAACTGCAGTGCTTCCCAAGTAGTGAATTAATTTTCTGTTCTTGGTCCTTGGCTTTTTTTATTGTTATTTTTAATGCTGCCAGCTAGCCTGCATCAGGTCGTATATCTGCTTCCCTTGCCCATCCTACCCTGTAAACTTGTCTCTCCTGCTTCTTCTGGTTGCCACTTATGCCACCCTCGTCTCACGCATCATAGGTTTACATGGGCAGAGGAAGGGACAAGGCAAGATTCCATAATACAGTGATAAATTAGAATATTCTTTATGCTTAGTAAAAAGCAAACATCCTGGGAGCAGGGAGGTGTAACAAAATGGTTGTTTTACAGATTTTGTAAGAGTAATTTGATTTATGTCTTCAACCACACCAAAAAAACAAAAGAAGAAAGTGAATGTAACAGCAGAAGAGTCTTACGGATTTGCAGCTCTGTCTCTTGCCTACTGTGGAATTCCTCACTATTTGGGAGAAACTAAACCATTAAATATTTCCAATGAAGTATTTATGTATAAATACTTGATCGTTTCTGCTAAAAGTCTTCAGTCTAAAACATTCCAGGAGTGGGAACTGCCAAGCCTCAAATGAGCAGTCAGGGAAAGATGGGAAGGATGGTAATATGAAAAGGGAATGAAGAGTATATTTCAATAATAGCAGGCTATGCTTATTTGCATAAACATTTGTTTGGTCAACTACTTGTATCATGGTTGATACTGCTTAATGGAAAGGTGACAAGACAGGATAACAATGAAGAAGACCTTATGAGGTGAGAAAGCCTGGATCACATTGTGCTGCTGCAGGGGTTTCTATGGGGAAGCTAAAACTGGGATGAGTATAATAGAAGTGTATTTGCACTGTGTTTAAGAATGCAGCGTGACTTCCTCAGGTGATCAGCATACATTTTTACATCTATAAGAAATATTTTAATTCTAGCAGTTTTTTTTTTTTTCATGAGGTAAGTGTACACTTCATGAAGTATAGGGTGAAATGTCAAGAGATTTAAATTAAAAATGTTTAAGTACCAATGTCCTATGTGATTGCTGAGGTCCTCAATCATTTGAGCTTACTCTCCCTTTTTATAAAAGGAAAAATAAGCCAAGATACTTGATTGTTTTTTATAGTATGGTAGTGAGTAAAATACTGTAAAATGAAAAAATGTTGGAGGAAAGGAATAGGTATTTTAACAGGAACATTTTGACCATATCGGTAACATCCTGCAGAAAGCCTTGGCAGTTTTCTAAGTGGCAGCTAGTTATTAGAGGAGGAGGGGAATCTTCTTTCACGTGTGCACTTTCAGCAAAAAGACCCACATTTTAACAGGGAAGAAGACTCCTTTTCCTATCCTTGACTTTCTTTGTTAAGCAAAATTCTTGGGACCTCTGAAAGAAAGCAAGTGTGTTCGTATGATGGGAACAGCATTTGAAAAATACATTTACATCACCCTCCTGCAAATCCTGAATGTTTATATTATGTTTTTTTTGGTCTTTTAAAAATATAGTAGTTTTTAATATATTAAAAACCTCACCAATATGCATATATGTTCTTGGTTTGAGTTAAAACAGAACCAAATTCTTTTCAGTAATCTGTATATTTTGTATATATTTCATTATTTTATCAGTATTATCTTTTTATTATGTATTATTAATATTTCATTAGTTTAATTTCTTTTCAACTCATAAGTTCCTCTCATTTTCTCTCCTCTGAAGGGAGAAGTTTTCCCTTCTCTGAAAGGGAGAGAGGTTAAAGAGAGCATTGTACGTTTAGTGACCAGCACAGCACAATATAGTATATTCCTACATGTGTCAAAGTTGTCCATAAAGAACAGCAAACAGTTAAAAAATAGTCAGTGGTGCTGCTGCTTCTGCCAGAATTCAGCCTACTGCTTAGACCTTGAATCCACCTAGAAGTCTCTCTGGAGTTTTACATGCCGATTCAGGGTGAAAAGATTTTGAGACCCTGTCTTTGAATTCTGCTTTGCTTTTTGTGCAGCATTGGAGTCCCATGGTTTGTTTGGCAATGATTTCTTTTCGAGTTTTTTTGTCGTTGTTGTTGTTGTTTGTTGGTTGGGGGGGATTTTTGTGTTGGTTTTTTTCTTTAATTTTTTTTTGAATTGTGGAGCAACTGCAATATGTAATTCTCCTCCATCTTCCAAGGAAACCAGAAATCTGAAAAATATAAACCATATCAATTTTGCTGTGTCCCACTATCTTCCTTTCCCCAACTTAAGTTAGTATTACAGTGTATAGAATGGTTTCATAACTCACAGGAAAGGCACCGATTCCTGTTGTCATGATCTCATCTTTGTAGAGGAAGAAGCAAAGAGTATTCACTTGCCCTAGAAATAAAGGGGCTTGCAGTTCTTCACTACTTCTTATGATACAGCTACTAGCAACAGTAGTTAAGACAAAAAGCTTTTTCTTTTGGCCAAGGTGAGGTTCTTACTAGGAATGAGAGATTTAACAACTTATTTCAGTATTATTTTTTTGGTTGAGGGAACTAGGAGGCATTAGTTTCGGTACTATTGACAGAATGTTCTTTGAGCTCTGAATGGCATTATGAAACCTAGACCTAATGAAGAGATCATAAGCTTTTGGGGCCAATGCTAAACCAACTTGCTGGAAGCTTGGTGCGGCCGGTGCTGTATCCTTTGTTCTCTAAGCCTGTTCTGTTACAAAAGCGCAGAGGGGCCTCTGAATCGGATGCTGTTGCCTTGCTTGACTCCGTCACTGAGTTTGTTTCCCTCGAGTCTGCAGTTTTGCTGTATTTTCTGGCAAGTCTTAAGTCTGCAAGCTCTTCTGGGTCCATGTGAAATAATTACTTTGAAGTTAAGGTGTGTGTATGAGTATAGGAAACACCAACAAATAAAGTAATGCTTTCTGTCTTACTGGATTGTTCTTTACCTGTGTTGGCCAAGGGCATCAGACAATCATTCATTGTTGTTACTCAAAACTGGTCTCACAAATAAGGAAGTTGGTGAAGATAATGATGATCCAATTTGCTTTTCAATCTGTAAATGCAGGTTGGTGGCTACATGACCTAGTATCTGCTGTAGCTCATACTGAGGGAAGCTGAATTAGCTATACCCTTCTTTGTTTCCCAAATATGGACCTTTTGGCATTGGTTCCTTTTTTATTGTATAATGGTTAGACTTGGAAGGGACCTTAAAGATCATTGAGTTCCAACCCCCCTGCCATGGGCAGGGATGCCTCCCACCAGACCAGGTTGCTCAAAACCCTGTCCAACCTGGCCTTGAACACCTCCAGGGATGAGGCATCCAGCTTCATCCTCACTCTTCATTGCTGTCATTTTTTTTTCCTTCTCCCAATAAAAAGAAGTGTCAATAGAGAATATAGTCATTCAGATATGACCAATCTTCCTTTGCATATAAAAAGTAATCTGCACACAATGGGAGTCACTAAGTGCATCACTTACTAAGAAGCTCAGAAGCTGAGACTCTTGCAAAGGACTACATCTGTCACAGGGTCTCCTGTAACAGCTGGTGGGCTGGAAGGAGCTGAGTTCCCAGCTAAAATGCTGCATCGCTCGCAGCAGTCCTTCCATGCTTCCTGAAGTAGGAGTCCCCAATTACATCTGTGTTTACCACAGGCACTGCAGGTCTGGGGCAACTTTCAGCAGCTTATGACCACGTCGGAGAGCATGTTTATGTGTTTATTATTCACAGTATGTTGTATTTCAAAAACTGAATCTGTGTAACAGAACTTGGAACTCTCCAGTTATGTCTCTGACATAAGATATAGCTGAAAAAATACATAAAATTAAACGTGACTGTCAAAAATGTCTGTTTTACAGTTTTGGATTCTGGGAAATTCATATGGCTTGGCTGTTAACGGTACAGCATGTTAGTGCAACAGAAGTAAACCTAAGCAAAATAGTGGAGTCAGATATACAAGAGAAAAATCACTTTCAGTAGCACTGCAATGCAGATGACAGTTTTCCTGGAAAAGTGAGTGCAGAGGCTGTTGTAGTAATAATTATGCGTTATCTACATTACTAGCGAGTCACCCTGTGTTTGTTCTTGTTAGGTTTTTTTTCCCTAGGAGCTTGCATTTGTTGCTCCTCTTCAAGCTTTTGTTAACTTTCATTTATAATTTTTAAGGCATTTTACAGCTTCAGCAAACCATAGACGTTTGTTGAGATGCCTAGGTTGTTAATCTGAATTTAATACAATATGAAAGAGTAACCTTAAGAGTTGTAAATAGTTGAGAGAGACTATGTTCAAAGAAGAGTTTGCATTTCTTTTTGCTTACATGTAAAAAGTGTCATCTAGGAAAAGTTTTGTGAGATTTTCAGATGATTATTTTTCAGGTAGTAAGTTAGAACAGAATAAAATGCTTCCTTATGTTTCTTCGGCTAATGTAAGCAAGTTCAAGCTTTATCTAATACTTTTTTTATGCTTTGGAAATCTATCTGTTGAGAAGTGCAAGGGCAAAGTAAAAAAAAAACAAACTAAGAGACCTGCTCTGGTACTCAGATCAGTTTTTAATAAAGGTTACATTCAACATCCTTTGCAGAAGCATTACTGTCACTTCATATGACCAACTGCAAACACACATTAAATTTGAAGAAATACCAAATCATATATGTTGTTGATGAAAGGCAGTTAGTACTGTGGTAAATTTTAACCAATGCACAGGAAAACCTGACCAGTGACTCCAGAATTGAGACTCCTTTTTCCTTTACACAATCTCGTTTTGATGGAAGGGTAGAAGAGAGTGGCGGAAGAAGAAAAGCCTGGGGACTGAAAAGTCCATACAAAGCAAATGAATTTTATTTTTTTTTCCTTTCTAAAAAGCATCATTCACATGGTGGGAGTAAGAGGTATAAAAAGCCTTCATACCTGCCAGCCATTGGATGAACAGGCTATCATTATTTCAGTTAAATTTTGTAAAATCTTCTGCTGGAATCTGAATGTGTAACTTTCAGCTTTTGACAAGAGAAGATGGCAGTACCCTTTTTGCTTCTGAATTCAAACTATGAATGCAGGCATTCGGAAAGTTTTGCTGTATTACGTCAGTGCCCTGTTACGCTGTCCATACAGACTCCCTGTCCTTTCAAATTAGTTGAAAAAATACTGACATTGGCTATTTAAAACAAAAAGCAAACCAGAAAAAGCTCTCAACCCAAAGCAAACAAAGAAGTGACCCAGAAACCAGAACAAAAATATTCATACACGTGAGTGGTGAGACAGAGGTTACAGAGTTTTTCTTTTTATGTTCATGGGTTTTGTGTTCATACATGGGGAAACGCTTTAAAAATGTCATTGACCAATGTTCAGCAAACAAGTGTGAACTTGACCTCCTGTATAGCAGCAAGTCTTGGTGTAGGCAAGGCTGAAGATACCTCCTTTAGGGATGACTTTTTAGGGTTTTGATGTGGGTTTTCTGTTTTTCTTTTTAAGGCAGGCATATCCTACATGGGGAAGTACTCCCATTTTTTTTTCCTTTACACCACTTTACACCTGTGCATCCCTGGTATTTTTCTACTGTGCTGTGTATTCTGAACCCAAGAACTTGAGTATCATCAGTAAGAAAATCTGTATACTAGTGAAGCGTACAAAACTTCCAACTTATGTTGCAGGCACAGCACGCGTGTGGGGCATGTATAAGCAATCTTGTAGCATAAATTATTACGAGTAAGATACAAATGTGGAGGCCAGCTTGTCTTTCAGTGTGGTGCCTGCTAGATAGCACCTCCCCACCTCACCCCCTCTAATCAGATGGCTGACTTGTCACTGTTTCAGTTCGCACACAGAGATTCTCTAAATTAAAAATTTAGGGTTATGAACAACTAATGGTTTAAAAACTTTCATCCTTAAATTCTATTAAAGAGGTACAGCCTTTCTAAAAATCACTCTTCTGTGCTCTGAACATCTTCTCATTTCCAGAGTTGTCAGATACGTTCTGCAGGCTCTCCACACTGTTTTCAGTAGCTGCTGTTCTACAAGCAGCCTGGTTTTGTGGACTGGGCCAGAAAATATGTGATGGTAGAGTTGCCTGTATGCTGAAGGTTTGCCTTTTTCTTATCAGTGGAAGTATGCCTGACTGACTTAATTACTCCCTTAAGCCCTAACAATGCACACGGTCATTACCTGAAATTTGGTTTAACGGTGACAAAGGTGGATTAATGTTGACATGTATTTCCATGGTTGTGTCAGCACTAAGATATGTCTTTTATTCTAATGTTGTAAGAGAGAATCTTGTTTTGAAGCTTTTCTATAGATGTCCTCAATGGTTGTTCATTTGTAGCTGAACATTTCTCATGATGTGATTGGAGTAATTCAAAAAAGCTTTAAGAAACCTTCATCTTTTCCCCATCTATTCTGAATATTGCTGTAGGACATTGAATGCTGTTCCTGTCACCTTAGTAAATATGTTTTGTAGAGGTTTTGCTCAATCATATCACTGCTTTCTGGTTGTCTTCCAGCTGCTCGCTCTGTTTTGGAAATCTCTTACTTCTGTGCTTGTTTATTTTGAAAACTAGAAATAAAGGCTACTTAAATTCCTTTAGCAGTGTCCTATTTTGCTTTCCATTTCCCTCTTGATGTGTTTACTTTCCCTGAGGATGTCTGAAAAAATTTTGTAATGTTTAACTCTTACGTTACTATTGTGCACAGCACAACTATTTCTCAATGCACGTGCTCTCCTTGTGGGACACTTGCACTGCGGTGCCAGGCGGCGCTGAGCTCCATCTGACAGCCGCATCCTCTTTATGCCTTCAGGATGTTTATCCTTACGTCTTTCTTTCTGTCTTTCTGTCTTTCTGTCTTTCTGTCTTTCTGTCTTTCTGTCTTTCTGTCTTTCTGTCTGTCTGTCTGTCTGTCTGTCTGTCTGTCTGTCTGTCTGTCTGTCTGTCTTGGGTAATACTTAAAGCTATATTTTATTTCCAGCCTGATACTCAGAAAAGCATTCATAATTGAAGGATGCAGTCTTAAATGGTTAGAAGTGCAAAAGTTACTTTTAAGCATCTGTTTTGGAACTGGGTTCATACTTAATGGTGGTGTCTGAAGCATGTTTTTTAGAGGGACTCTGTTAGGATGGTTTGTTGCGTGGAAACACTGATCGTAATCTGTTGAGGATGAAGATTCCTTTCTCGTAAATTTTTCTATTCAGTAGTGTGGTGGATAAAGTAAAAGGTTGTGTAATGCTGAATTAAAAAAAAATGCCGTTCTCCTCCCCTCTTGAGATTTGAGGAAGAGTTCTTCCTTGAGTGAATTAAAGACACTCAGGCAGCCATTGTTTGGACACCATCATTTAATGGGAAGAGCAATAGAAAGAAAAAAGAAAGCTGCTCCTTTTTTCTAAAAACAAACCAACCCCCAAATCTGTAAGAGATCACTTGATTGTGCAGTTGATTGTCAGGCATAAATATATCTGACTTATTTATTACTGCAAATTAAAAGTAATGAAGGAATTTCAGTTTTGCAAATTTGCCTTTTTGTAATTATTTTCTAGATTTTTGTTCCCCAAGTTAAAAGCTAGGAAAAAACCCAGTTTATTAAGGTTATGAACCTTCATATTTCAGGCTGAAAGACCAGCTATTTATCTGTAAAAACATAAAATCAGGCTTTTATACAGAAAACAGACACCTTCTGCTCCTTTATTTAATTGAATGCACTCTGTTCTTTATATGTCATATTTCTCTTGCATTAGAAAATGCTTGGGACTACAAGGTGAGATTTTTAATTTTTGTTAGTGTTGAGAAAGATTGCAGGATTTGTATAACAGTGTGTAATTTAAGAAATGTTTGTTTTTAATAAATGTTGCAGATCTATCATTTAATGAAGGTCACAGTAAACTTGCATTACGAGGATTATATTAAAGCTGTATGTTGATGGTTTTTCAAAGATTTATACTTCACTGCATAGTAGCAAGAATGTTGTGACTGGTACAAAATTTCTAAAAGAAACAAAAGTAACAATGTATTTATTTATAAGAAGCACATCTTGAGAAATTTGGGGTTTCAGTTTTGGACATGCCTTTTTTTTTTTTTTTTTTGTCCAAGGTTCACAGAGAGACCTGTCTTCAATGAATTGGCTAATTAAGTAAAAAATATGTATCCACAACTGCAGATTTTAAGACTGTATTTCCCTCAGAGTGAGCAATTTTTTTTGCAGTTAAAAATTTAGAGAAGAACCAACATAGTATAGTATGAATATATAGTATGAAAGAGCAATTAACTAAAACTACAGTATAAAAGCACAGTTAGGTAACTTTGCCTAGACTTCTCTAAATACAATCAGGATACTTAATAATTTTTTTCCTCAAAATGAAAGTTTTATGGAGGTCGTAAACAAATGTAGCTGCCATTCAGAGGCAGTCTCGGATTTTTTATAGTTTGAGTTTTACTGTAGTTTGACAAGTGACAGCACTTGGTTTTTACTCACCTCAGTTTTGCTCATGAACGCTCAGAGCAAGCAAATATTGTGGAGGATGAGTGGCTCATTGTTTTGTTGTTACTCCCTTTAGTGTTGGGAGGGCAAGACCAAGATGACTTTTTTTCGTGCTTCGCATGACCCATCTTGCTGATGTCTCCTTGGCTGCCCTGCTGCCACCCCACCTCCTCCCATGGGTGCTGTGGAGGAAAAGGAGTGCAAGTGGGTGTAGTGAGCCCCTGAACCGGCCCACATAGTCCCCTTTGGGTTGACTTTTGATAAGCTGGGTAGAAGGAGTCCAGCCTGGCTTTCCAGTGCCAGACAGTGCCTCCGGTGGGACCAAGTAGAAAAAGCCCGTTTTGATTTTTAAAAAATTTTTTTTAACTAGTCACGCGGGTTGGCAAAGCTCAACAGACGAGACTTGAGAAATGATGCTGCTTACCTGGTGAGGCAGGCTGGCTGTTCTGTGCTTCCCTCTGCTTCGGTGATCAAAGATGATGCACATCTCACTTGGACAGTCTTCTTCTGTTAACACCTATTTATTTAGACTGTAATGTGTTGTTTGCCATGCTAGAGGTATTTGAAATTCAGAAAACGACACCTGTACGTAATCTTTGTGTGCTAACACGTGATCTGGGAACAGTGTGCTTTCATAGGGAAGAAGTTCTTACCTTGTTTGTGTTTCTTCTAAGATGAGAATGCTTGTGAGAAATAACATCTCTTTTCTTAATTTGCTTGGATGTAAATTACTTTGGAAGAAGGATGATAACAACAACCTTCAATTGCTGAAGAAAAAAGAATGTTTAAAATATTTTTGAGAAGAATTGAGGGGTTTAATACATTTCTCTAAAAATAGATTAGGTGAAGTATGTGGTTCTGCTCTATTTCAGTCACACTGGTTTGTTTTGTAGATTTGTTTTCAGTCTCACTTCCTTCAGGCAGAGAAATTGAAGAAGCATGAGATCATTGCATCTCTGAAGGTAGGCTGCCATATGCCTTAGAGAGCCTTACAGGCTCAGTTACCATTATGTCTGTATCATTGAAGAAAAACTTCAGGTGGTTGAACTAAAACTGCCTGTGACACAGAATGTTGTTCTTGACACTTTTAGGAAGTTAAAACGAAGGTGGAAGGAGGTGGGGTGGCATGGGATAATGGACTTAACCTTAAACGTGCCACAGGAATGCTAGAACAACCCCACTGATTTCAATATCCTCTTGGAATGTTTATACTCCTGGGGCAAAAAAGGTAGAATAAAGCTAAAATACTTACAAAACTTTTGTATATGCTTTCATAAATTACAATCATAGAATCATAAAAACAGCCCGGGTTTAAAGGGATGTTGAAAGATGATCTGGTCCAAACTTTTGTGAGAATGGAAGCCTATATGAGATTATCTAGCACCTTGTCTAATTTCATGTTGAAAACCTCCAGTGATGGTGACTCTGACATATTCCTGGGGGAGGGTGTTCCAGTGAATGATACTCATCTGTCTTATGTGGAGATGAAACCTCTCCTTGTGCAACTTGTATCCATTGCCCCCTGTCTTCTCCATGTGGCACCTTGTGAAGAGAGACCCTCCATCCTCTTTGTAGCTGCCCTCTAAGTACTGGAATACTGTCATGAGGTCCTCCCTGAGCCCCATCTTCTACAGGGAGAAAAGACCTAACTCCTTCAATCTTTCCTCACAGGACAGGTTCTCTAGTGCTTTGGTCATCCTTGTGGTCCCCCTTTGGACGCTTTACAGTATCTCCACATCTTTCTTGAATTGTGGGGGCCAGAACTGGGCACAATACACCAAGGGTGGCCTGAGAAGTGTGGAGTGGGATAATCATATCCTTATCTCTGCTATTAATGCCCCTGCAGATACAGCCCAGATCCGATTTGCTTTCATTGCTGCAGCAGCGCACTGCTGACTCGTGTTCAGCTTGTTTACCAGGACTCCTGCGTCCTTTTGAGCAAGGCTGCTTCCCAGTTGCCTATATCCTGGCCTGTACTGGCCTCTTTGGGTATATTGTCCCAGGTACAGGACCTTGCACTGGCTGTTAAACTTCATAGTGCCCTTGCTAGTCCACTTTTCCAGCCTGTCCAGGTCTTTCTGTAAGATAGCTCTCCCTTCTGACATGTCATCAGCAAATTTAGTGAGGATGATTTCAGTCCTATCATTCAGATCAGTTATGAAGATGTTGAACTGCGTGGAGCCCAGTATTGATCCCTGGGAGATGACTTGTGACAGGCTGCCAGCCTGAGTAAAAAAACATTGATCAACATGCTGTGAGTGCAACCTGTGAGCCAGTTTCCTACCCATCTTGCAGACTGCCAATCCTGTCTCTGTCTTGCTAGTTTGGCCGGGAGAAGGCTGTGGGAAACAGCATCTAGTGCTTTGCTGAAGACCAGGTAACTAACATCTACTGTTCTCCCTATTTTGACAGAAGATGTTACTTTGTTGTAGAATGTGATCAGGTTAGTTGGCATGATTTACCTTCAGTAAATCCATGCAGGTGGCTTTTCCCAGTCACCTGCTTCATTTGCTTCGTGGCATCTAGTTTTTTTGTGATCAAGCTGAAAACCCTCAGGTCACATGATTTTAATAGCGGAGGGTTTTAACAAAAGTTACCTCAGAAATTATGCTCTGAAAATTAAAGTGGTTAAGTATTTGTAAGGCTCTTTAACCTTCCCTCCAGTTCTTTTTTTTTCTTTTTGAAACAGCCTGTATAGAAATAAAAAGCAGCTTTTCCAGTCTGTGCTATATATTTCAAATAGACTGGCTAACCATGGAGTAATGCTGCGTGGCACCTGCTGAGCAGGAAATAATTATGTTTTAATATGCCACATGAAAAAATACCTAGATGATAATAACAGACTACATGACATCTGTTCAGTAAACAAAAGATACGATTATGATATTTTAGAAAAAATATCAAGGTGATAGCCAAAAAATCATTTTTATTTATTATGAAAAGCAATTGTCTGGCACACAAGGTAATGTAGAGTGGTTTTAAAAGAAGCACACACATACGAAATAGCAGGATTTTTTTTTTTTTAAATCCCTTAAGGCAAAGAGAAGCTACTTAAAGATGAAAGCCTGAACCAAACCAAAGTAACTGTCCATAGTGTATGGAAGATTTTCTTCCTTTTCTTCTTAATGTTTTCATCTTGGAGAAATGAAATCCTTTTAAAAGTAACTATGCATTAGTATAAATAAAATGATACATACTAATTTATTAGAAGTTATATATTTGGTTTTTTTCTTTATTCTGTCCCAAGGTTAGCAAGAACACTTTTTAGTGGGTAGATGAGGGACTAAATGAACAAAACCTGTAGTTCTTTTTTTTATTATTATTATTTTTTTTATTTAGCAGGATTATTTTCTTGGCAGATTTACTAATTCTGTATGGGAGTGAAATAAACCTTATTGTTTGGCATTTGGTTGAGACATAATTCTTGTAGGATAATCAGTAGCTTTTGAATAAGTCTTGTGCAGGGAGTTTGCTTTTCAGACAGAGAAAAATTGCAAAGCTCATTTCCAAATATCAGATGAGTTCAAGGAGTAGTTTGCTTTTACTTCTGAAGCAAACCACATGCGTGGGACTTGAGTACGTGGTTACAAAGATGTTTATACAACTGGGTTTGTCAAAAATTGGTCTGTTGTCATAAGACCCTACTGTGCTTTTGAGGAGGGAGTGAAGGAATTATCTTCATGCCCGTTTTCCACGTGGTTTTATGTTCCACTGGAAGTTTTGTTTTATTTTCTTTGAGGTATACATAAAGATGCCAATAATTAGAAATGTATAGTTGAAAATGTGACACTGATAACATTATGGATTTTGTTACCTCTGGTCCTTTAATTTTTTTTTTCCTGAGCCTCGTGCTTATTCTGTCTAGGTGAGCTGAGGAAGTTCTTATTCCTTCATAAAGCTTCAGTAATTGAATGGACAAAATACTTGATATTCTGGTGCTCCCCATCCTAGAGACTTTCTCTAGTGAGAAACTAGACTAGTAAATGAAGCAACAGGGACTGTGGGAGATAAAAAGTCCCAGAATGGGTTAAGTTGAGTCCCGCACTAGTGACTTTTTTTTTGACTACCTGAAATGTCAGGGTTTTGAAAATCTACTGAAGTCCCTGAAGAAATAAAAATGACAGAATATTCTCAGTCTTTGAACTGTGGAAGGTGTTGAGGGAGGGGGCAACACTATCCGTGCTGCTGCTTCACTGTAAACCTGCAATAGAAAGGCTAACTAATTTTCCTGCAATTTTCAACACATTTTTATAGCAGCTACTTCTTCTGGGAATGATGGGAAGGATTCCTAGGCCAGTGCCAGTTAATTCTCTTGTCCATGTAGATACTATCTCTGCACTCTTTGAAGATGTAAAAAAAATCTCTTCCCTAACATTAAGAAAAATCTGCATCTCTTTACTTACATATCCATATATTGTTTCCAGTTGTTCTAATGTTTTATGCTGTATGACTAATATTGTAGTTATAAAAATTGTAAGAAAACAAGCCTAAAATGAGCAACCCTTGTTTTCTCTCCAAGCTTCTGAAAAGATCTGCAGAGATTCTTTGTGTGTTAATAATGATCTAACTACTTAAACTAAGATGCAAAATAATCTGAACTAAGATAGTACATGGTATCAAATTTTAATCCCCCTTCCTGCCTGCTTTGGTCCAGAAAGCAAGTATTTTAGTTAATGATAGCAAGCTGATAACAGGCTGCTTCCTTGAAAAGGTGAGGTGCTTGAAACCAAAACATGTCATACTCCGCAGAGAACAAATGTGTGAGTGATTCTGTTCTTTGAAATGGTGAGGAACTCTATGTTAATTCAGTCTTACTGTCATTTTTATTGAGCTTCATTTGATGGATTTGCCCCTGCTTGAATATGAAAAGTAATTTTGCATTCACATTGAATTTTCTTTTACATGGTCCCTGTTGTGGCAGGTTCCCTTTAGGTGCTATAAAACACATGGATTATAATACATTATTACTTATTGCACAATATTTTGGTGTATGCCAAAATCCTGTACTGCTGAGTTATCGTTTGAAGAAAATACCTGATATTATTGTAAGATTACTACTATTGTGATTGTGGAGGGCTTTGCCTTTTTAATGGTACTCCTTTATTTACTCTTCTAAATCGTTCTTTTTCTCTCTCTCATCATGTGCGTGTGCTTTTCCAAATTAAGTCAAGGATACTTATGAGAACTTAATTATGAGATGAATATACTCTGAAGCTTAAACTGTGGTAGCAGAATTGTCAGTAGCTAATAACATTGCAGTGCTCATGTCCGGGCCCAGCTGAGCTGCGCTTCCCTGTGAGAGCATCACAAGCTGGGCTGCCTGAGCCTCGTGGCTGGATCAAGGTTGCGGTGTTCCCTTGGCTTTGCGTGGGCTCCAGCACTCCTTCATCCTTCATCTCTTGGTCTCTTTTGGCCATCCGTGACACGGGGCTTTACAGTGTAGGCAGTCAGGAATACTTTTCTCAGTTGTGCTCAGCTATTCATGCTCTCCTCATGCCACAGCACATCCTTACCTGGAGCACAAGCACTCAAGTCTCAAGATTGAGAACAGACAAGAATTTTACATCTAGCGTGAGGTAGTTTGGCTAGTTTTATGTACTAATCAGTTCAGTGAAGTATTAGCAAAGGATAAATTATTGCTTTTTCCATGTCCAGCACCCATTTTTGTCTCACCTTTTATTACAAAATGGAGTCCAGGCAATTAGGTTAGGCAAAGTGAATCCCAGCCTCTTTAATCATGCTTCTGTTCTTCAGGCACACATGTTACCTTGCAGAAACAGTGAGTCACAGAATCGCAGAATGATACGGGGTTGGAAGGGACTTCTGGACATGTAGTCCAACCCCCTGCCAGAGCAGGTCTGCTTAGAGCAGGTTGCACAAGTGAGTTCTGAACATCTCCAGAGACAGACTTCACCACCGCTCCGACACCCTCAAAGTGAAGAAGTTCTTCCTTGTTTTCAGATGGAATTTCTTATGTTCAAGCTTGTACCCATTTCTTCCTTGTCCTGTCACTGGGCACTACTGAAAAAAGACTGGCCCCATCCTCTTGACACCCACCCTTTGAGTATTTAGGTGTTGATCAGATCCCCCCTCAGCTTTCTCTTCTTCATACTAAAAAGATGTGAGTCCCTCAGCCTTTCCTCATAAGAGAGATGCTCCAGGCCCCTAATAATCTTTGGGGTCCTCTGCTGGACCCTCTCCAGCAGTTCTCTGTCCTTCTTGAACTGGGGAGCCCAGAACTGGACACAGTACTCCAGATGGGGCAGAGTAGAGCGGGAGGATAATCTCCCTCGACCAGCAGGTCACAGTTCTTACTTCTAGTGGTGTCAGAGAGATACAGGTGCAGATACAGTCATAAAATAGGAATGAGTATAGGACAAGAGGACAAGGGTAGGTCTCAATTTGTAATTTGACACAGTTACAAGATCCTTTCAGTGATTTTTCAGAAGAATGATTTCTGCCTCAAAGAGGTACGATCCAAACTTCGTTGAATTAATTGGGTTCACAAATTCTATCTGGGCTCATTCTTTACTAGCCTTTGGATTATCCACACGGTTCACAAATCTGTATTTTTTGTCTGTGGCTGTTTTTAAGACTAAAATCATGTCATGTAGGTAGGGCTGAAGTGTTTGTTGTTGCTTGTTGGTTTTAAATCTTTTGTTTTATTATAAACTCTTTAATCTGAAAAATGGCAATTATCCAGTGATGGATTTGGGTGTTGGGTACTTGAGAAGGGAAAGCAGGAGCAATTCTATTCTTAAGTTTGGGATTTTCTGATGAGGCAGTGAAATAGAAGATGAACCAGATCTGTATCAAAAGTGGGGGAATGTGGGGAATGTGCAAGAGGAGGGGAGATGAGAGGAAACCCAGTGAAACAGCATGGTCCTTGAGAAAACAGTTACAATTGCCTGCTGTTGAGGCTTTCTGCTGCTTAAGGCCGTGGGAGCTGGCAGAGCAGCTGCTTGGCAGTCTGGGGGCCATGGGACTGGGTAACAGTTCTATACAGAAATAGAAAGGTGCAGTTGATGCTTTTCGCTTTGGGGATGTGAAACTGCTCTCCAGCAAAAGTTCTAAAAGAGGATAAATACGTCATGTATCTCTGGAATGACAATGTGCTTTTAGCAGGAGCTGCAGAAGTTCTTATCTGGGGAAGAGAAACTTGCCAAGGTACCTGTGCTTTCTACTGCAGTCAGTTTACATATGAGATACTACGTACTGTCATCGTAGGAGAGGCAGCAAAGTCCAGACAGATGTTGACTGGAATGAGCAGTCATAGAGTCATTCGGGGTGGAGAGGGCCTTCAGCAGGCCTCAAGTTCAATCTCATAAAACAAAGTCAGTACTGAATATGAGATGCTCCCAGCTCCATTTTCAAAAAAATTTTTAAGGTGTTTATAAGGAATAGTGCTGCAGTACATCCATAAATGTTGGCAATAGCAGGGAGTCCATAGTGATAGAAGAAGAGCATGTGGAACTCCTGTAGCTCCAGCTGTGTAGAACCGGGAGGCAGTTGACGCTAAATTGTAAGATTCTCCTTATCGTCATGTTACGGGGCAGTCTCACTAAATAAAGGTCAATGTCTGTACAACTCTGAAGTAAAAAAGCTTGCCTCTGTGAACGCTGATCTCAGATGCATAAAGTTTTTGAGGTAACAGTGTCCTAGTAGTAAAGTGTCAACAAAATCTGAGGTTTTGAAGAATGGAAGCAAAGACCTTTAGAGTCAAATCATAGCTATTTTGTTATAACTGAAGTTGGCTCAGTGGCACTTTCATGAAGGCTACTGCACCTTTTCCATTTTCTTTCTGAAAACTGACCAGGAAGTAAAAAAACCAAACACTTTAGGTGAGGTTATTTGTAGGGCTTGTAAAGTGCCCTGACTGCTTCATACCTCTATTGCATGCTGCTTCTGATGCATCCAAGGATTGAACTTCTTTTTTTCGTGGACACATAATATGGGTGGCTCATAACTCAATCCTATGATTAACTTGTAAGCAGAGATTCTTTTCCCATTTTTTTTTTCAATTAATAATTTTATGTTAATATGCTTTAGATTTCCAGTCTTGTTTAACTATTAAGTTTCCACTTTGTGTAATTCTGTTTATTCTAGTTTGCAGTGTTATTCAGGTCTTTCTGGCTAATATCCACATCCTCTAAAGGTGCCTCCCAACTTGTTCCTGCAGATTTCAGTGGCCCACTAGTAGCAGTGCTCGTGCTGGATCATTACTAAAGGTTGCTTGTTTGCTGCTTGGTGTGCTTTTTTGGCTTCAAGCAGAAAGGTTTTTTCTGTAAGATGGAGATGTTTTATTTCCTGATGGGTTTTCTGCATGTTTGCTGTCATAGCTACGTGAGGCATCTCCATGCTGAGGTCTGAAAGGACCCATAGTCTGTGCTCTGGCATGGTCATGTGTTTGAACTCAGGTTGGTTTTGCCTCCCTGTTGGTTGAAGGCCAGATTCTGGGGCAGGGAGTAAACTTGGACTTTTGTCCCTTCTTTGTATAATACAAACATGGTTTTACCAAGGTATGGTAATCTGGCTTGGTTGACACCATACATCCATTTATCTTTGAGCCAATGTCCTGTGACTCAAGGCTGCTTCCTCAAAAAAACCTCTTTGGGGTCCTTGCTCTGGGGCAAATGACTTTGGCAGCTCACACTAGGGGCTTCTTATGGTGAGCAATACCAGCCCCCAGCCAGGTGGGTCCTCAGCTTCAATACCAGCCTGCTTTAATGCAATGACTGATTTAGAGGCCAGGCTTGTTGAGTGCTAACCTTTGATGCCTGGTTTTGTGTTGGTCGCCTTTTCTCAGCACTGAAATACTTGGAAAGAGAGGGCTTTTAGCATGGAATGTGGATTCCCCTATTTCATGGTAGGACATCTGCTTAAAACATCAAGTTGCTTTCATGTGAATTGAACCAAGTGGTTTACTCTGTAGGTTGTTTTGTGTGTATGAGCCACATGACACTCAGACCTCAGTGTGTGCATGCTTGTGTCTCTTATTCATAAAAATCTGGTCCTGTGTTTGATCTGCAGGGACTGACGTGTGTGCAACTGCCCGACTTGGCACACGAGCCATGGTTTGCTGCTTGTCTGGCAAGGAGCAGAGTGAGGCTGGACGTCTTCAGTGCTGGGTGCTGATTTGGGATAGAAAAATACATCTGGAAAAGTGATAACATCTGTTGGAGTGTTTTTGCTAAATATAATTTTTAGAGAAAAAAATATTCATTTAAATATGCATCTCAAAGGGTTGTGTAGAGAATCACAGCTGGCCCTAATGCTTTCAAGAAAAAAACAGTGTATTGCCATTGGTCTCTATACATTCATTTTTTAGCTGACTTCTTTTAAAAAAACCAAAAAAATAAAAAGCCTTAGTATGCAGTCAGTTGTATAAATACTGTTTGAAATGTTGCTGTCATCAGGATATTTGCATATCATCTTTATTTATACTGTGTGATTGCTGACAGCTTCAGTTTTTCTTTTGATAACTCCGGTGGGTTAACTAAGGCATCTTCATGGAATAAAGATTTTCTTCTGTTTGATCAAGCTGTCACTGTAGCACTTTTGGTCGGCTACAGCACAGGGCAGGCAGAAAGAGGGAGAAGTCCATGTTAGTGCCCTTTACATTCATGTTGCTATTTCACGTTCTAAATATTTCTGTTGAAAAAACAATGCTGCATTTTAGACTTGGCTTCTCTTCCTCTCTTCCTCTCTTCTCTCTTCCTCTCTTCCTCTCTTCCTCTCTTCCTCTCTTCCTCTCTTCCTCTCTTCCTCTCTTCCTCTCTTCCTTTCTTCCTCTCTTCCTCTCTTCCTCTCTTCCTCTCTTCCTCTCTTCCTCTCTTCCTCTCTTCCTCTCTTCCTCTCTTCCTCTCTTCCTCTCTTCCTCTCTTCCTCTCTTCCTCTCTTCCTCTCTTCCTCTCTTCCTCTCAACTGGATGGTGACCTTTTCTACTCTGAGACAGCATAGGTACTATTTTTGATTTAGAGAGCTCTTTATTCTCAATTTATATTAACTTGCTTCTTAGCTACCTTTCTGACAAGCTAATGAGGTTGTGTGTTTTGGTGTGGTCATTGTAAAAACATGTCTTTCAGTCCTTTCAGTCATTCTTGTGGCTCTTTTCTAAACCCTCTTCAATAAGTGGGCACCCAAATTGGATATTATTCTCTGATACCACCTCTGGGGAGCTGTGACAACAACAGAGGTCATATAGTCTCTCTAATATTCCAGTGCATAGATTCAAGATTAATTTTATTTATTTCCCGGGAGGTTTTTGTGGGAAGTTTGCTTAGTTAGCTCTTACGATCCCTAAATCTTACTTAGAATTTTTTCAGACTGAGGTTTATCAGTTTTTAAGTGCAGCCTTCTATTTTTTCTTTTTTCAGTTTTTGGTAAATCTGTGTCTCTTTATTTGAGCCTTGTTTATTGAAGTCAAATCACTGTCTTCATTGGGCAGTGTCTTCACTTCTCTGGGCTGTTCCAGTGCCTCAACACTCTCACAGTAAAGAATTTCTTCTTGATATCCAAAGTAATTCTCCCCTCTTTCAGTTTAAAACCATTATTCCACGTCCTATTTGCAAAACATAGTTTGGAATTAGGTTGACTTTTCTTTTTTCTCCCCTTAAATTCATTATGTATTAACTATATGCTCCTTGGCTAGCTTTTTAAAAACTTTTGTGCTAGTTGTTTTGGCTGTGAAATTTGATATATTAATGCTGTGTTTTCACAGTGAAAAAAAAAAAGGGACCAACTAAATGTTTTTACATTTGTATTGCTTCTGTTGTTAGTGAATTGGCGTACTAGTATTCTGGTTTTTTTTTTTTTTGTAAAAAAACACTCCCCCATTGTTTTTAGACTCACTAGCAGTAGGTTTTTCTTTCAGCCTCTTAAATACTTTTTAACTTAAAAATTTCTTCTTCACAGTGAGGGTGACAGAACACTGGAACGGGCTGCCCAGAGAGGTGGTGGAGTCTCCTTCTCTGGAGATATTCAAAACCCGCCTGGACGCGTTCCTGTGTGACCTGATCTAGGTGTTCCTGCTCTGGCAGGGGGATTGGGCTAGATGATCTTTCAAGGTCCCTTCCAATCCCTGATATTCTGTGATTCTGTGGTCTTGTGGAAGGTGTCCCTGCCCATGGCTGGGGGGTGGGAACTCGATGATTTTTAATGTCCCTTCCAACACAAACCATTCTGTGATTCCATAATGGTACATTGTGCAGCCCCTCAATATAGGCTTTAGTGTAATAAAGTAAGTTCTTCTTTGTGAGTCCTGTAAATGCCTTTAAAACTATTTTCCCTTCTTTTCTTGGCAAGCATAACCAGATTCCACATTGAGAGAACACAGCTGGGTAAGGTTTTCCTTGTAGTAGCCTCTGTCTTTTGCCTTATTTCTTTGGCTTACATTATGAAATGGATTCCAGAGAGCATGAAATGGATTTCAGGGTGGCACGGTTGGAGGTATTTTTGTTCGTTAAGAAGTGGTTTGACTTTGTTGTGAGGCAGAGGATGAAGCTGTGCAGATAGAAGCCAGAAATACGGTCAGTCAATGGGAAGTGGACTGACCTTGTTGCACCTTCTTGGGTCTTTGCTTCAATAAAGAAAACAAGTTTCTGTGCTGGATTAGGTTTCAGACACTGAGGTCCTTTTGGGTGATGCTCTGGTTAGTGCATTGTCTGCTCTCCAGCTGGAATTGGGTTCTGGCTTTCTCAGTAAGGCATTTATTGCCCTCATGTCTTGCTTAAGGGCACAGATCTGTGGCCTCTTTACCTCCTTGTGGAACTGTCACCTGCAGTGCATACATGTCTTTTCCAGAAAGTTTAAAGGACTCTGCTGTCTGTTTTGTGGACATGAGGGATCCCATTCCACAGGCATGCACAAAATTAATCTTTTCATAATGTAAGAAGCTTTGCTTGTTATCCAGGTACATGAAAGTAAGTAGAATTGAAAATGTCTATTGATTGTTCTTTTGGTTTACGTATTAATTTTGATGCTTTGACCTTTTGGATTTAATTTCATTTTGAATGAATGGTGTTCAGGGAAAATGTACTGAATATAATGAACACTTTTGAATCCTCAGAGGGTAAAATTCTGCCTTGCTGAGATAAGTGTGAGTTTTATATTGAGTGTGTCACCCTTGAGCAGCGTGCATCATCATTGTAGCCGGGCCATATATAGCACATGAAGGCAGCAAGCATGTTACCTCTGTTCCACAGAGGCTCAAACAGGAGGTGGTTTGCTGAAGGTCACATTGCAAGCTGTTGGGCAGCTTGTTGAGAGAAAACAGCCCACAGGATTTTTGCTCAGCAATGTTGCTTGACTTCATTGAGAGCACTTTCATAGCAAGCGGCAAACAGGCAATTTGACAAGAGGCAAATAAATGCTGTCCTATATTGTCTGACTTCTGAGTACCTAGTTGTCAGTTGTTACAGGTCTGATGTATTTAGCAAAATCTGATTTATTTTTTTTTTTAGCTAAGCAGTGTGAATCCATAAAAAGCAGTAGAAAGCATCCTTGCACATGACGTCCTAAAAATACAGAGATTCCAATGCTGACATAGCCAGAGGATTGACTGGTAAGATGATCCTGCTCATTCACATTATCTGCAACCATCTTAGGATAGCTTGAAGCTATGATAGATGTGGTTAGATTTATTCATGATTCTTTTGTAATTGATAATAGATCTGAAGCCCAAATCGATCCAGAAAAAAACTTCTAATTAAGATAAAAAATACAAATTTATACTTCCAGACTTACTTTTTGAAGAATCTTTTAAGCACAGGCAAGCAGGAAAGTGAGGGAATGATACTGGTGAGTGTTGCAGCTTAATTCAGAGACTGTTTTGAAGAAATGAATGGTGTGATTGACACTGCAGGTAATATACTGAGCTATAATTCACTTCATTGTATAATGGTTTCTGCTGCTTAAAAGGAGTTATTCACTCCATTAATCTACATGGATGTTTAGTNTTTCATGTGGTTGGACTCGATGATCTCAAAGGTCCCTTCCAACCACTAAGATTCTGTGATTCTGTGACTGTGATGTCACGGCTGTGAATGTAAGTTATGTATCACATTTATTATTAGGAGCTTTGTCATTTTTTTGTTGTGACAATGAGAATGAGGAAGAAGACTGAAGAGGTCAGAATAAAGAGCATAATGAAGTCCCCAAAGACTGCTTGTGCGTGGTGTGGGAGTGCTCTTCAACCAGACACCCCGTTGGCCGTATTGTATTTATTGAGACCTTTTTTTTTTTTTCTTTTTTTCTTACCAAGTTCAGTCTTTCTGAACTGTTAGGGAAAACTTGCCCACTCTTGTGATAATAAGGTCTTTGCATAATGATTATGAGGTAAAATGATTTATGAACTTTTGGAAGATACTAAATGAGTTGTTTGATATAGGAGGTAATGAGTCTTTGTGAATGCAGTAAAAAATAGGAAGTCTGTGTCAAAGACATCAAATGAAGTGGAATGTTTCTTTTAGTACTCTGTATTTGCTGTATCTTGGACCAGATGTATAATAAAGCTGGCATCTCAATAAAGTCACGCTAAGAGCTTTCAAGTTCTGTAGTGTCAGCTCTGCTTGTCACTTTTTTTGGTGCTGATTAGTATGCATCAGTAGGAGGCAATGGAAGGGGACTTGGGGTTCTGTGAAGGTCTGTATTCAAAGTAGTTGGCCAATGAATAAAGTAAGTATGAAAATTTGACTCCTGCTTTGAATTAAGGGGGTTCTATAAAGTTGTCATGTAATTGCAAATTGTAAACATTGCACTAAAATTTAAGCAGGGCTCTATGTAAGACATGCGAACTGATGATTTTCTTCTGTTCAGCTTTGGTAAGACTTTGTAGAAAGATGTGAACCAATTTCAGTCCAGAAGGAAACAAGAAAAGCAAGCTGCGGTCTGAGAAACATTACCTTGAACTGAAGATCATAATAGAAGATTGGAGTTATTAAGCTTAGAGACAAGACTGAGGAGAAAGATAAGTTTCTCAAGTTATCAAAAATGCCATTGCATAATGGATGTGTATTTTGCCTTTCATGTGAACATCCAAAAAAAAAAAAAAAAAAAAGGAGTTCAGCAGCTCAGTGCTTCAAAGATGCATCTGGTAACCAAGAACTTTCCCCACTGGAGCATGGACAAGGCAGGGGTTTTTTGCAGGGATGGTGAAAGAGGGGCTCAGAAGCACCCTGAGAGAAATTGTACCTACTTCGTGGCAACAGGCAGTGAACGAAGACATCTGCCTTCCCGGGAAGCCTTTTTGAGCTCAGAGGTCTACAGGGGTGCTTCCTTGGTCCTCTTTCAGTGGTGCATCTGTGCTGGCCTTTTGGTCTTGCCTTCCTTCTGCGCAGTCAGCAGCTCTCGCTAGCCAGTTGTCTGCTATGTGGGATTATGGAGCAGGAGAGAAACTGGAGTCTTCAGTTATTCAAATAAGACAGCTATACCTGTCTTGACAGGTCCTGCCTTCAAGCTTCAGCCCCTCCTTGATGACTTGCTGTGGTGGAGCACAAGCAGCCACGCAACAGAACAGCAATTGTGGAGGTGGATAACTTGCATGCAGGAGTGGAGCAGGTGTGGGAAAGTAGGTGGCACAATGGAGTGACAGGATGGAGAACTACGGAAATATCACGATTTGAGAAAACATTTCCTCAACAGGAGTATGGTAGAAGTAATGGAAATAAAGTATTGTTGTATTAAAATCTTGATTGGATATGATTTAAATGGGAAGGTAAGAGAGGAGGTGACAAATGCAGCTCTTGTATCAGACAGAGCAGGCAAATCTAGACAAAGAGACTTAGGTATGAGAAGTCTGACAACTGGGAACTAATATCTGCTGGCTGGTGAGAGTGTGAGATACAGAGCTTGATCCTACAGAAATTCAATTGGGGATATACTGGAGCTTGAATATACATTCACTGAATCCCTTGACAGATTCTCTCACAGAATTGTTTATACTTCATAGAGGCTTTGCTCAAATTGGAGCAGGTAATTAGCCCTTTTGTTGGCAGGTCTATGATAGTATATGCTTTCTACTTAGGTATTGTTCTCTCGGATTACCTCTGAGTCTTCTAATATGTAGTGACTGAGATGAATACAATAGTTTGGGGAAGGGAGACTACAAAAAGCAGGTCTGTAACAGACATTTGTAGTTAAGTATCTCTATGCATCTGTTAATCTGCCTTCTTCCTTTAGTAGAAAAATCTAACAAATGCTCAAAGAGTACGTGTCTGGAATGGATATGTTCTGAGCAGAATGAAGAGCAAAGGAAAGTTTAGAAGACACTTTTAGTGCACACATTTGTTTTCTTGATCCTCATGAATGAAGTGGGAGCTTCTTGGCAACTTTTAGAATTGTTTTCTAATTAAAACTGTACTTGGCTCATGGGGGAAATGGCTAGTACAGATCTCAAGAGGTTGAAGTGTTCTACTATCAGAAGGCATAGCATTATGAAAAACCTGTCAATAATTTTTTGAGAAAAATATACTCTCCTCAGCCTTGGTTTCTGACAATGAGTTATTTTTGATCAAAGTTTCTGGAAAATTTAGACTTCATTTTAGATCAAGTTATCTGGAAGACTCAGACCAAGGGAAGGACTGCATTTTATAGAAACTACTAGTCCCAGCTGTGTAACATTGCCAGAGCTAAGCAACAGCAGAGGGTTGTTAAAATGGGAAGCACCAAGTCTCCCTGGCAGATGCAGAGGGCCCGCAGTCTATTGAAGTAGCTCTCTTGTTGGATGTAGATGTGGATTTGCTTAGGTGAGGCTCATGTCAGTGTTCTGAAGTTCTGTTTTACTAGTAATGAATTGAAATTGTCCCTTGGTTTCAGTAGTAACTATTATCGTCTAATACTTATTTTCCTGTGCAGGCCACAAATCCTCTTCTTACCTTTTAAAATTACTGGATGACCTGCTTTGCATGAGGGATCCAGAGTAGGAAAAGTCTCTTTTTGAGGTTAAGAGGTTCTTAACATACTTCTGAAATCTATTTTGACAATAAACTTACTCTTGCCTGAGGTGATTATTTATTTTTTTTGGTTAGGGAGAGGAAAAAAAAGCCTTTAGCACTTAACACAAAAATACTGTCCAAGTCCATATTGGATTTTCTCTTTTCAGTGCCCACTGCATTGACTAATTGTATTGTACAGGCTGCCTACACTGTACAGCAAGAAACATTTGAAGGGTAGAGGTTGTGGGAGTTCAATAGCCAGTTGCTCAGTAGAGAGAGGAGATAAAGTGATGGTGGTGGTAGTGTCAGCAAGATCTTTCTCGTGCTTTGCTTGCTGGTGACGTCTGAAATATTCAACACTGAGTTCAAGGGAAGCGGAAGCTCCTTGCAGGTAGACAGTCTCCTCCCCCTGTTGTGATTATATTCCTGTCCTCCTGGAAGGATTGCTCTTTCAATAGTTACTCTGCTGTTTAGGTGACTTTTGTTATGAATGACCAAAATAATTATTAAAAACCAGACAGTGTAACTTGCATAACAATATAGTAGATAATTTACCTTCAAATAAATGTTTTTCAGGTCTTGTAGAAATGAGGGGAAAACAGAATTTATACCTCTCTCCTTTTTTTTTTTTTCTTCCTATTATTTTTTTCTCCCCTTTTAAACTTGAAAAAAGATATCCATGTGGTTGAAACTTCCATAAATGTCAGTGTGAAATTCCCTTTGGGAATGATGGACATTTATTGGATAACCTATCAGTATAATTACTACACTATTTTTAGTATACATATTTAATAACATAACTTATCAGAATGATGTAATTTAAAAAACAAAACAAAGCCCAATATAATTACTACACTATTTTTAGTATACATATTTAATAACATAACTTATCAGAATGATGTAATTTAAAAAACAAAACAAAGCCCAATAACTTTGTAACGTCTGGAGCACTGCTTTCTGACCAGCTGTGATCCATTCTAGCTTTCATACAATGTCTGTCTTCTGTTATTTAAGTCAGTGTGGGAGCTCTGTGTTTGTGTGTGGAAGTTTTAGATGAGCGACATTGTTTACGTGGGGTTTGTTGTTGTTTAGTGATGAAAGCATTCAGTTTCATTTTCTTTTGAGTCTATAAAATGTTTTGACTAACGTTCTCACTCTGTGTCTTATTTCCTGTATTGTGTTAGTATACCGAATCCACAGACAAGGTGTGTAAAACTGAAAGAACCACCTTTAAAATCATTAAGAATTAATTGAGATGTTCACAAACTTCATATGAAGTAGAATTATGAACCCAATAATTTTTACTTCAATTGAGAGCATTGACTGCCAAATAGTATGCATCTGCCTTGAAGTTTCAAGCTTACTCTTGTAAGAAGCAACACTTAAAATTACTGTAATAGTACAAAATTGGAGGAAGATAATGCTTCTATCTTTGTTCATTTATATTCTACTTTTGCAACACTTTGGATATAGCCATCCTGTTCTTTTATACACACCCACCCAGTTTGTGTGAGATATTTTTTTTTCTTGTGGAAAAGCAGGAAAAATGTTTTGAGAAGAGAGAGGGAATATATATTTTTTCGAACCATCATAAATCATCAGGGGACTTGGGAGTGTTTGGTACCTTGAAGTTGTTTGTAAATTTCTGTCCTTCCAAATGGAAATGTTTTGCAGGTAGACCATGATGGTCCAAAGCATCCTATTTACTGAAACACAGAGCACATGAAGTAGAATGTGGAAAATGAGAAGTCCAAAATTCTGTGGAGCTACTAAACATTGTTTAGCTGAAATCTCTTTTCACTTTCTTGTACAGCTGAGTTCATGTATCTGGAAAAGCTGCAGGACAGAAGTCTGCAGGTGACGTGAACTGAATTGGTCTTACAGCTGGCGCAATTCAGATAAACTGGTTTGGATTTTATCTTTAGGAACAGCCATTTTGCATGAACAGATTGGATTGAAATCTGCACAAAATTGAGAAGACTTTGTTAGAGTATGTGCTTAAGGTAGTAAATGCTGTCATTTGTCATGTATTAGGGAAGGAAAAGGAATCCTTAAAGTGAGGAAACTGCAAAATGTGTTAGAAATAATTAATAAATTAATAAGGCCTCTTACTTTTTGAGGGTTCTGATCAGGTACAATGTGACGTGAGTTGGTTTGATAGATTTTTACAGATTGAACGTTTGTGTTCTTTCTCTCATTTTCTGTGTGTGCTTCACCCTTTTAACTTGTACTCATCTTCTTGTATGAAAAGAACAAGATAAACATTGCTAATTGCTTAATACTTACATCTGCTAAAAGACTTTCTTAAGCTATCAGCTCTGCAAACACATCAGGGAAAGTTGAAACATTAAACTACTGAAACAGATTTGGCAGAAAGTGAAGCTTTTTTTTCTTGTAAGATTTATTTTTATTATCAGATTAAATTAAATAGGCCATAATACGACTAGAAAAGTCTGAGAGGTATCTCTTTAATAGGTGTGAATCTTCAACTCAGTATTTATATTTTTCTAGCTACATGAGTTATTATGATGGTACACATTTTTCCTGAAATTTTAATTGCATATTCATCAAGGAAATGATTTGACGAAGCACTTAAGAGTAAGTTTAATTATAAGCTTGTGAATAGAGAGACATTGTCATTAGTTTTATTTTAAGATTAATTATTTGTTATGCTCAGTTTTGAATTGGAGGCATGAAAAAGACTTTTGCTTTCCTATTGTAACTCAGTGTTTTTTCTTCTGGCGAGAAAAAATAATAGAAATAAACCTCTTTTTTCTTTGGGACTAATTATGTGTGGTTTCTAGTTGTTTGCTTGTTTTTCAGTTTTTCTGTAACAGTAGTGTCACTGAGCTGGTGGGCAGTGCAGAGGGGACTGATGCTGTGCTCCTGAGCAAAGAGGACATTTTAAAAAGCTGAATGTGCCAATTTTGTACCATGGTTTTAGCATTAGAAGTAATTTAACAAGGTCTTGTTGTGGGATAGATTTTCAATTGCAAACAATTTGCCTCCAGGTTTTTTGGTGTGGGTTGGTGTCGTGGCTTTTTCCTTAACAAGCCAACTTCAGGTCACCTGAAATGAACCTTGTCAGGACAAGGCGCATCATTTTCAGTAAGCTCCCAGTACCAGCAGTGAAGACTAGGTAGTCGAAGCCAGTTCACATCTGCTGTTCTCAGCTGGAGAAGAAAAAGTATTGGTAAAGCAAATGTCTTCAGAGTCGAAATTAGATTTTAGTTCTGAATTTATCTTCACTGCAGAAAGAGAAGCTTGGCTTTTGATCTTCCTTAAGGGACCTCTTTGGAAGTAGAGGGCTTTGAATTCTGACGGGTGACTGACAGTGTAGAAGAGGCATGATAAAGCTTATGATCTGAAGAAACCTAGTCATCTGAAAGGTCAGTTGGTTTGAGGGTGGGAATAAACATTTTCCGGCTAACTCATTTTTAAAACATAAGAGACGTCGGCAAATAGTGCTGGGGAAATGGATTATAGGTGTCTCAAGCTGACTCAAAAGCCTTTATCTGATGGCTCTGTTGAAGACACAGAAGCAGGAAAAAGAAATGATGCTACTTGCCATCTTCTAAAATTCAGAGGATTACACAATACCAGGGAAATGGCATAAAAACTGATTGCAGCAAAATGTTTTTTCATCTCTTTCCTTTAGATAACCGGAAATATTACCCGAGAAGTCTGGCACGTATGTTGTCAGAGATGTTGTTGAGATGAGTTTACAGATGCTGAATGACAGGGTGCTAGCAGGTGAAAGTCACAGCACCTAAACTGGACTATTTGAGGTGGAAAGTTTCATCTGGCATCTAGAATAGTGATTCTTATCTCTCTCTTTGTCATCCACAAATATTTTAAGATGGCAGATAATCCAGTCTCTGTCATAGTCTGTCATGAGGCTTCTATTTCACTTCTGCATCTAATTTCAGCATATTGCTGCTTGGTAAAGCAAATGCTCTGTTATAAGGAGTTTCAATTGTAAAACTTTGGTATGAAATGTTTAGAAAGTATTATAAACCTAGCCCAGTGTAAAATCTTCCTGGGGATTATAGCAACTTCTGTCTTCTGTTTTCCACTTGGAGCACACGGATTCAAGATGTTAAGCCAGTTGGCCATAGTGTGATGGCTATGTGAAAAAGGGCATAAAATGAGAAAAGGGAAGAGTGGAACTCCAATTCTTTCTTGAAATCTGGCATCTAAAACGGAGCGTGATTTTATTTTACAGCTTAGTTTATAGCCTGTATCCCTTCCGTATTGCACACGTTCCTATAGTTCTGGTTATGTTATTACAGCTATCTGTTACAGTGTAGGCTGAAGGAAAGTATTTTCCTTCTCTTATCTGTGCTCTCAAATTTGGCATCAGTCTCTTGGGGTAATTATACTCAAGCAGATTTGATTGTTGTGCAGCTTCTTGTTTTGGCTATTTTTAAAGCTTTATACCTTGTTCTTTTTGCAGGCTTCACAAATACCCAGCTTTACACAAAAGAGACTGTGTTTCTTTGTGATACTGCTGCTGATCCCTGACAGATTGTGTATGTGTTTGGGGCCAAGTTTAGCTGAGTGAAAACCTGGCCTACTTTCTAAAGATTTATATATTTGTTTTTTCCAGGCTGTAATAAATGTGGCAAATTTGGAAGCAGAGAGGATTGTTCAGGATGCCTTATTTGCATGCCAGTACTTGAAATGCATTCACAGATCATTAATGCTTCTTAGCAGTGCTGGAGTGTACTGGATGGCTTTAGTGCTGTACCTGAGTATACACCTTCAGTCTCACCTGCTGCTTCCCAAGAGTGGGTGGTGCAACGGAACTGCAAAGGCTTCCCATATGACTCTTTGTGCTTCAGAAACCCATAAATCGGGGCTTTTTTTTTTTTAACCGTATTTCCTTGCAGTGCAAAAAAGGAGAATGTATATGCTTTTGTTAGTAGGATATAAAATTATTTCTTAAAACATTTCTTTTGCTCAAAACCTGTAAGTAATTTTGGGTTGTCTTAAAGCACTTAAGAAGAACTTGCTTCACGTCAGGTGCCTAAAAGGGTAGAAGTAAGTTCTAGGAAGGTCCTTAATTCATGCAAGTTATCACAGTTTGTATAAAGTAAATTGAGTGATAATAGATTTGACCGAGAATCTGAGTTACTCTGTACTCAGTGTGTGGTGGGGTTTTTTTTGGTTTTTTTTTTTTTTTTTTCGTTAGTTACAAGAAATCCAACAAGTTTGTTTATTCCATTACCACTCTCAACATGGGAGAATGATGGAAATTTTCCAAACTTCTACAAAGGATTCTTCTGGTGTCAAAAGCTTTCTAGCTGCTTCTGTGATGGATACTGTTATCTGAAATACCTCTTCCTGTAATGCCTGATGGCACATTTAAATATTAATTCTGCAGTCCTGCAGTTTTAAGGAAATAGGGCAGACCCACTTTTTCTTCTTAAATGATGCTGGAAGGCTTCTAAAGGTTCTTCACAGGTTTTTAGAAGAATTTCAGAATTTTTCAGATATAGATCACTTTAAAAGACTTCTTGCAAGAAAAAAGATATATTTTTATCTTTATAATGCGTATCTAGTGCACCTTGTAAGGAAGAGGTGATCTACCCAGAAATAGCATACAGCTTTTACAAGGTTTGATTGCATTATGGATTTGATGTTGATGGTTAGTATAGATTCTCAAGCTCCATTGTAGCTTCTTGGAGTGTAATTTACTCTTTCTTTCCAGTTTGAGCATTTTACTGTATTAATTCTTTATTTAGGATTTTTCTTCTGTAATTATTTCTTGTCAGGTGCATTAGATGAATTATGTCAAACTATCTAGTAAAATAAAATAGTGCCACATCACAAAAGATAACTTTATTGAGATTTGATAGAAATATGTATGATGATAAAAATTTGACCTCAACTTCTATTTTATAGGTAAATTTAGATGGGCAGGTTGTAGTGGCAATATTATAAGTGACCGTAGCTGTTGGTATGTAACATATGCTAGAGGGAATAGACAGCTGCCTCCTAAGTTTTATGGTTGCCATCTGGTAGCTATTCTCCTTTGTTGTTTCTCCCGACAGCTTCATCCTGTGTCCTGCAGCATCAAAATAGCAGATCCAGCTCCTTGCGACATGCTTTCCCGCGACAATGCAAAGTTGCAAAAGCATACCACTGGGCCTTAAAATTATTTTAAATTTACTCTAAGAAATAAGTGTTCTTGCATTCACACTTGACAATGATACTGTTTTCTGGCCTTTGGCATAAGATGCAGTGCATGTTAGAAATTAATTGTTTTACCATGGTTTTTAAATCTTGTATGGACCATTACTTTAACCAGGTGTGTAGATTACTATATCATTTACTGAAAGATAAATGAATAAAATTAATAAATCTCAAAAAGATGAAAAGTACCAATAAGATCCACCTGAAAACTGTCATTATTTCTGTGTCAGGATTTGTCAGGAGGTTGGATAACAGGATGGTTGGAGTAGCAGATGGGAACTTTTCATGGCTGGTGGTGTTGTGGCACTGACTGGGTGTACTAGGAAGAGCTTAACCTTCAAACAGGATGAGCTTTCAGAGCAGTGTCTGACAAGATGTATAAAAGATGCTAATTGATACAGAGTGTAGCGTGCCAGGTTGGTGCTTGATTGGGAGCTCTCTGAACTAGTGCTAGTTCAACAGCATATATTGTGCAACACACAGAGTCAGTCTGTAATGCAGAAAATGTGTTTCTATAGTCAGACTGTACAAATAATGAGAGTACATACATATATACGGTTATAAAAATTTCTAAAAAATATGCCTCACTACTATGCTGAGAAAACATACTTTCAAATGAAAAAAAAATATTATTTATTGTATACCAGTTGTCAGATAATTATGTCTGGTTCTTGGTTTCCTTGAAGTATGAGCTGTTGTATTTTTTTAAAGGGGGGTTTTGGGGTGGTTTTACTTGTCTTTGGTGTGGCTTTTTTTGCTCCTTGGGTTTTGTTTTTTCTTTTAGAGACATTGGAGAATCTTGGTGTGCAAAAGGTGCATTTTCACTACTTTGCTGTGGTTGTGATGGTGGCAAACTTAATGCTATGTTCTTAATTTGTGGAAGCTCAGATAGACTTTGTATATGTGCTCCAACGTGCCCTGATTTTGATTGGCATATCAGCTGATATAAGATCATCTTCACGGAACAGCTCTGTTGCAAAGTCCTCTTTTCCTCTTCATTTTTACTATCTGTAGATGACACTCTGATATTCTTAACATAATGGTGTTCACCTTTGTGTAATGCCTGATATTTGTTGCCTTTGTTAATAACAAGACCTTTCAATAACGTGTATGTTTGTTATTAGGATTCATGTGAATTTTAGGCTTTGGTGTTTCATTATTTATTATGTCGTTACTGCTGAGCAGACCAGAACTTTGGCTTTTTGGCAGCTCATTATTTCTTTCAGGAGAGAGAAGTGGGAAGGCTCTGCTGTACTGTTGACTTGAAATCTGTAAAAAAATACAGCTATGAAGCAATAACTTCCTCGAATAGATTTCCTTCTTGGCAATATGGTATGGACCTGTCCTTTAGTACTATTAATTTGCATGAAGTGTTGCTTAGTTCAGAAAGTAGAACGTGAACTGTAGTTCCCTTTTCAAAACTCAAAGGGATTTAAATGGTGATTACTCATATTTTTGTTTTGAGCCCATCAGTGTACATCTACTTTAACTGTAAATCTTAGTATTAAAGAAAAATACAAATCTGGATCTGTCATGGAAACTGTATATTCTTAACTTTTGAAAACAATGGCCTCTCAGGCTGCGTGCAGATTTGCACAGGGTTTTGCAAGCGATCAGGAGGCTATGCGAAAATCAACTTGGCTTAGGAAAGTGTTGGTCCTATGCAGGAAGTCCCTTATATGACAGAATTCAGTATCTTCAGCTGCAGTTCCAGGAATAAGGTATAGTACGTTTATTTCATTAAATAAAAATAAAAATTCTTAGTTGAAAACTATTTCTTTCTGCATTATCCTTAAACTGAGATACTGCTCACTTGTAATTGCAGGAGGACGCAATGGCTTGTTGACTCTTTAACCGGAATTAGCACTGGTTTAAAGCATTGCATTAAACTGTGTCCAGAAGTGTCACCAAATATGTATTTACTGCATGAAAATCAATAGCAGGGGATAATCTGTCATTTTACCTGAACTGATGGTGAGACAGACTTTCGTAGTTTGAAAGTGTTGGAAATAGCATATGATGGTGTCACTTCATGCTGTTTAGAAAATGCTTTTCCTCTATCTGATATTACATACAACATTACTGTAATCTCTTTGCAACTCCTCTGAAAGTGGCAGGGGAAGAGTCAAATGCTGCATGAATTTGGTTTTAACTTCTTGAGTCTGAGAAGACTTCTGTTTCAGATCCAGGTAACTGACATTTCTATCTTGTTTTAGGATGGATTATTCATTATCTTACATGTGAACATTACCAGTCATCCTAATTAATACATAATCTGTTTTACTGTGTGGTAGCTTCTTTTATTTAGAAAGCAGGCTGAAATTCTTCTGAAAAGAAGAGTGATAAGCTGTGTTTTGAGGAAAAAAGGCATTGTCAGATTGACTTTAAAAAAAAATCAAACACTTTTTCCATCAAGTTCTATTATGTTCTGTTTATATGTGAAATTTAGAATCTCTTATTATATTTATTGTTGATATATTTGCCTGGAGATGGTGCCTTTTTTTTTTTTTTTTTTGGACCCTGAAGGTACTGAATTAAAATTTAACTTTTAATAAAACTATCTCAGTTTCTTACTCTTCTTTTCATTGCAATGAGCTCTGGTGTCCAACAGCACCTTGAGGAGAATGACCACCTAGGGGTTCCCAGGTTTCTCTGAATACAGTGGTATTTTTCTTACAAATTTAAATTTCATGAGCTGAATAGTGGCACACTTCAGAGTGACAGCCAGACAGAGAGGGAGTTGCTTCAGAAAGAACATTTACTTAATATGTGGACATGCACAGGGAAGTGTTTGATCCCAGAATCTGGGGAGAAGAAACATTTGCTAATGATGATGATTTTATGTAACCTCTTGAGGACAAATTCTGCAAGCATGAGAATTTGTGCCTGTCTACTGACTTCTGTGGAAAATATTTCAGTGTAGTTGGATCTTTTGTTATTACAGGTAAATTCTAAAATACTTGTTTATTGTAGATACTTCCTGAATACATATGGGTTCTAGATCTCAATGTATTTTATACAGAAGCTCTTTCTCTGGTCCTCAACAGTGGAAAGGAAGGGCTATTTACTGCTGTAGGTTTTTCAGAAACGTAAGGTTTTCTTCTGGCGAGCTGTTATTAATTAAACTGCACATAGTCCGTATTCACTAATCTGTTGAATATCTTTGAATTACTTTTTAGCTATAAGAAATGAAAAAATAGGTAGGCCTTTGTTCAGAAACACACTAATGTTTTGAATCGCCCAAAGCTGAAGCAAGGATTACCGAAAATTAAAGAAGAAAAGAGTGGGCAAAATGAGAAGTAAGTTTTTGTTGCACTAAGCCCAGAGAAATCCCCCAAAGCAGGAATTTAAAGCTCAAAGTTTAATACTTTTGTCAGCATGTAAATAGAAACACTATGACTAGTGTATTTTCACTGGGGAAAAAAAAAAAAGTTACTGGTTCTGGGCCTTTTCAGGAAAATGTTCAAGAGCAATTCGTCTTTCTTTTCCAAACGTTAAGCAGTAAAATCACTGCAAATAATATAGTCTTTCAGTGGACTTCAGAGCATAAAGATGAGCAGTTGTATATGCTGACTAAAAAGTTTGTTTAATGAATCTTTAAGAGATGGAGATATTGTTTTTTCTTGCTCATCTTGGAGCAGACAGTAGAATATTACAGCTATTAGGAAATGCTGTAAAATAAAGCTTATGGTTTTGTACTGTCTGTGGTATTTTTCAGTAATGTAGAAAGAATTGCTGACCTTCACAATGACAAATGCCTTACATTAGTACAATGATGCCTAGGTCCTCTTCTTCCAAAACCTGCAAATACTCCATTGCGTGTTAAGTATGATCGAGTACTCTGTGGAAGTGAAAAAGTCACTACTGCTTCTGGCAGTCTTGTGGTTTTCTGTTCAGCTTCTTAAAATGCATAAAATTGAAAACCTCTGAGAGATGGGACAAGCACTGTTTTTTAAGCAGAAATAAAGGAAGTAAAATAGGCATGACAAAAGATGCACTGCGTAAGAAATGCCACAGTGTAGTGCATCTCAGAGTGTATGACAAATAAAGGGAGATACAAAAATAGATGATAGCATGGATCGTAGAAGTGAAGGGATGTCGTTTACAGCAGGTGATGCAAAGCCAGCTGCAGAGAACATTCACGCAAGACGTGTTTTCCAGCTTGCTGCTAGCCAGGCTCATAGAGGGATAACAACCAGCCTTTATAGCTGTAGGTAACTTCAAATAGCAAATTGCATGCAGTGGCTGAGAGTTTGAGCCAGAGGTTCTTGTGGTGGCACGCATGTGGTGGCAGCTTGTGTAGGAAGAGGGCCCGCTTTGCGGCATAATACAGCTTTTTGGAATTTCTTGTTTCACTCAGTTGTTGAATATTGGTAAGGGCCAAGAAAACTGGGCAAGGGACAGAATATGCTGTTGTCTCTCCCCCTCCAATTATATCTTTTCTCTCTCTCTCTTTCTCTTTTTATTTTTTTTTCCTCCTCCTTTTAAGGGAGAGTGCAAGCTGAAGGATCCATAGCCTAGTTACCTTGACTTCCTCTAAGAAAAATACTGAAGGAATATAGTTAACATTGTTTTGAAGGCTCTTAAAGAAAACTGTCTGATCAAGAGCAAAGCATGTGAAACTGAGTTGGTCTGTCATTGTGTTTCAGAAAAAAATCAGATGCAGTAGATAATTCCTTTCTTAACTACCAGTATGACTCTTGGTATGATGTAATGACCATAGCAGGGGAACCTGGATTAGGTAACACGAAGTAAAGCAGAGTACAGCTGGAAAATTTTCCTCCAGTTGTCCGCAGTTCACTTGCAAACACGAAGTTTTGCAGAGATCTGATGTTGTTCTGCATTTCTCTGAGCAGCCTGAGTGATGGAGTGCACATACGCTGTCACATTTCCTGGTGACATTTCATCCTTACGGGCCTTTAAGGATAGGTTAGACAATTGTCAGAATGACATAGGCAGAGCTGATTATGCCTTGAGGAAATAGATGCAGCCAGTAACCTTTTCCAGTTCCAGCCTATTTGCGTGGCTTCTCTGACAGCTTAGGGGTGGGGAAGGCCTTTGTTTGTTTGGATTGTTTCTTAATATTCTGACGTTTCCAGGGACGAGGGAACTTCTTTTGCTATATATTTGCTTTTAATGAGAAGGTGGTGGCATTGTTGCACTGGTCTGGGCCTGTTGGAACTTCGCTGGAAGCTCCTTAGTTTTGGTCCTTTCCTTCCATCGGAGGTGGAGTATTGCTTTTGGAAAGGTCTCCAACACATGTGCATTCTAACACTGGAGACAACTGCAACAGTTTTGTGTAACTTGATTTGCAGTGCTAGAACACCGTGTTTTATATGCACGCACAGTAAGAATGACTTGGTTGTGGTCTGAGCTAGAGGATACTACAAAAATATAATTAAGAAGTGTAGATTTCATTGTCATTTGAACATGGTAAGACTTGCATAGACCTGTTTTCTAACATTGCCTGAAGAAGAAAAAGCGTTTTAATTGTGATTCTGTCTCCTCCAGCAGAGTCAATTTCTGGCTTCTTAAAAGGCCATAAAAAAAGCCACTAAGCTCATGGACATTGTCTGTCTTCTAATGCCTGATTGATTTGTGATCTGTGATTTGTGTATGTTTTTTTTAATTCTACAAGTATTTTGGTCATCATTGTCTAAAGTGCAATGGTTATTCAACAGGTTTAGTTTACAAATGCGCCTTTTCTTAAATAGACATTTATCCCAAAGTAAATACAAGCATGTAACTATTACCCTTCTCTGAGATGCATCGTTCAGTTTTACTGATTCCATTGGGTCATATCAGCCTCAGTTACAAGGTACAAAGTGACCTTTCCCCATCTCCAAATAGATTAGGTTGGTGTTTTGCCACTGGCTTGGAACTCTACTTCCAAATGTGCTATCCTGGTCCAAGACCAGGTGTTGGCTTATATTTTATTACTTGTTACACTGAAAGTGCAGTATCAATTCAAGTTATTGTATCTTGTATCTGAGTGATACAGAAGTATCTCTAATAATAATAATAAAAAGATAATGACACATTCATTGAAATACTAGTAAAATGTTGCTCTGTGCTCTCTTCCTGTCTGATTTTGCAGATTTCCTTGAAAAGCCATGTGGTATAAATAGACATAAATTATTTGCTGTCAGGCTAGTAGCATCCTAATATATCTCCTCTCCCTCTCCAAACCATCCCATCTTATAGGAAAGGATGTCATGAGAAGTTCTGTATTTTTATTAAGAAAATTTGTTTTCTGTGAGAAAATCGATACAAATTATTCCTTTTTTCACTATGCCAGCATCTTCGTTATATATGTTAGAATATCTCTGCTGAATTTCTCACTTAAGAATTCAGGAAAAAAGCCCCAAACAAAACCAAAACAATTAACAGGTTTCAGCATTGCTCAGCAGAACTGCAATGGTTGATGCTATGATGAAGGTTCATATTTTAAAAAAGGTTGTAATTTACAGAGTATAATAAATAATTACAGTTATTTTACAGCTGTCAACACAAATAAGCAAAGTACACTTTGCAGTTAAGAATGCTTTTATGCAATTTGTTCTGGGACTTGTGAACAATAATTTAATAAGTCAATGTTGGTCTTACTGGAATGACTTGAATTAATGAGGGTCCATTGCCGTGTATTTCACAATTAAAAGCTGATGAGAAGGTGTGCCTCTTCTCTGTCATCCTGTGCTATCCACAATACTACTGTCTTAAGTATGGCAGAATATAGATGAGCATAAAATACACAGTAAAATTCACCATTACAACTAAAATAAGAAATGACTGTTATCTACTTAATTAAAAGTGGCTTTTATTTTAATTATTCATCCTCCACCATATAAGATGGCTAGTCTAGCTGGTTTGCAAGGCACCATTTTGCATAGCCAGGAGAGGCATCAATTGATCTCCTGGTTTGGCAGTGAGGAGGAGGTGGGACCCCTGACCTCCAGGATTCCCTTTCAACTCCTGAAAGGCCATGTGTCTCCAACAGAGGCTACCTGCCTCCTCTGCCTAGCTCCTGGTGCTCGGAAGCAGTGTCTGATGGCTGCAGTGGTGGTACCTGCATCCATCATGGGCATGTGAATGCTCCTGGCATTGAAACCTATGTCACTTCTTGGCTTCTGGAAATGAGAAGAAAGAGGAGATGAGAGAAAAAGGAGGCGAAGGGAAAATGGCAAAGGGAACTTCAAAGCGATGGAGAGATTCTGAAAGAATGGAGATGGATCTAGATGAGAAGAACTGAAGGAAAATTGGCAAAGAAAAGAAGGCAGGAAATGAATATGGGGAGAAAAGAACAGGGGTAAGATGCTGTATGAGTTTAAAGAAAAGACTGAAATTTCAGGGAAGGCTGAAAGGGACTAACAGCTGGTTAGAGGATGAAAGCTGGGTCTCTACAGTCACGGAGTACGGATGAGGAAATTATAATGTGTGTGTTTGAAGTGGATTTCAGCTTGAAAACTTGTTACTTAACTTCTGATTTTCTGGCTTGCTGTTGAGAGCCAAAGCAGAATACTTGAATGAGTTCCTGGATGCTGTTGGCTGAAATCAGGGCCAATCCTCATTATTAGATAAATTATACCCTTAAAAACATATGAGCTGTTGAAAAGTAGTAGAAAAAAATAAAATTACTGAAATCATGGAAAATAGGGAAGAGCAAAGGCTGCAGTAGCAGGAACATGGTAAACAGAGAGGAGAGAAAGTGAGCAAGACCTAGAAACAGGCAAATAAAGACAGGAATCCCCCTGCAGAAAGCAATGGGTGTTGGAGGAAACCATAATGAGAGGCAGCAGCATGTTTTCCTCCGTCCTGTCATTAGTGTGGGTGTTTTTGGTAAAGAGGCAGTGGCAGGTAGCCATGATTTTGGTCCATTGTGTTGATACAAGGCCAGGACACTGATAGTTTCTCCAGCTGGCTGCCTCTATAGTCTTGTAACTGATGAGCAGCCAAGTACCGTCTGCTTGCGTTCTGCAGTTTTGGGGATTTTAGAGGTGGATATGGGCAACTTTGCTGAAGACATGTTTACATTCAATATTTGTGATGTGGGAATTTATTGAAAGGAAATGCTGAAACTTCTTCCAGACTATCTGAAAGCTAGGCTATGATTCAGTAGCAATTTTTTTCACCATTCATTAGATAATCATGTAAAGATCTGAAAACTGCTTTACGCTTTCCTATTGTCCTTTAAGTGCTGATTTCACAAATGATCTTAGCTGGCTCACAAATTAATTGGTCTAGGCTGCCACATAAAGCTGAGAGGTGAGCAAATCCAATGCAAATACTTTGTAACACAAATATGTTCCAGTACCTGTGTTTCCTCTTCCAATTTCTATGTACTCTGGAGAGAATAGACCATGCCAGGGTGGTGAAACATGTCCTGGAGAAAAATATCTGAAAAATAACTTTGTATTTATACACATTTAACTTTATTTGTGTGTTTCTGCTTCAGGAACTGTGTAAATGTATATCACTGAACAAGAATTAATTGCAGAAGAATCTAGCGCAGGTATCAAAGTGCTGCTCTGAAACAGGTGTGGTGGTTGTATACTTCTGAGGGGCTTGGGGTTTGCATTTGAGCCTGCTGGAGAGGACAGTTTGCTTGATTATTGGGGATATAGGGATTGAGATTAGGGATATTGTTTGTCTGGACAAAGGAAGAATTGGAAACGTCTCTCTTCTTTCATGCTTGCTAACAGCTTCTCCAAAAACCTGACCCATTTTAATTTAAAAAAAAAAANTTGTAGGGAGGTATCCATGGCAACCATAAAGGCACTCAGTGCAAGAACGCTTCCTATTAAGATCGTATTTTGCAGGTTCAGATTTAGATTGACGTTTAGGTTGTTACAGATCTTTATGCCAGAGCAAAGATGTAGTGATGTGTATGAAATATCGGTGAAATGTTCTATGTTGTAAGCATAGACTGGTAGGACATGGTCTCTATCGTTGTGTAGGGTGGTACTCATCAGCTGTACCCAGAGCTGTAAGGATTTGAATGGACAAATCCAACTGAGAGAATGGGAAATGATATATAGTTGAAGCCTGGATTAGGAAAGGACATCTTAGCTTGGCTACTGGGAAAGAAATTCTTACTGCTCCTGATCACAAGCTTCTGTTCTTATTTTTTGTGGGCTCGCGTGTGTGTCCCTGCTGTGTTGAATTACAGGTTAAACACCGCTTCAGCGTTGCTGGCTTCCATTGCTGGTCTAATCATCTCTCTCAAGTTACAGACAGGAGCCACCAAGTTTTGGGCTGTTTCTTCAGACTGGGCAAAACATATTCACTGGTTTGTTTTCAGAGGCTGAATTACTAGGAGTTATTTATATGGTAGAAGACACGACATTTTAAAGAAGGAAGTAGATGAAGTTCTGCCCAGATGCTTAACATCTATTCCAGTTAATTTTGAGATATAGACACAACACATGGATATACATACAGACACATTGCTTTGTAAGTTTGGTGTATTTTCCCCCCTTTTACAGCCTCATGCTGAAGTAAAATAGGTGTCTTTAAAAAGTGTTGCTGTATTTGGATATGATAGATTATATCATGCATAACTAGTTTTCTGGGACATAGGTGAAGATATCTGCCATCTCTCTATTTTACTGTTGCTGCAAGAAACATAATGCAGTATCTTCTTTTAGTCATGATTTTGATTAAATTTTCTGCTCTTGCAGTTTATACACAGCTGTGTAACTTTGATGTACTGCTGCATTTCCAAGTAACACACCTTCTGAAATAATAAGATCTGCTCATTGTACCAACTTATATCTGAGGCTGACAATTGTTTAATTGTTTTGTCATTTTTTTCATTGTTCCTTAGTAGTAACTTTGCAATTGCACATTGTTTTTATCCTGGGTAAGGAAATCCATTTCGGTAGCCTCTGTATAACATATAAAAGAAAAGGTACTTGTTGCGTTAGACAATTAGGGATCCAGTTGTGCTTAACAGATCACATTTGCATTTGTAACTTAATACAAACACAACATGTTCCCTTAAAGCTACAAAAATGAGTAAGCTGTTTATATATTGCTCTCTACAACTACTTGAAGGGACACTGTAGAGAGGTTGGTGCTGGTCTCTTCTCACAGGTAATTAGCTATAGAACAAGAGGAAATGGCTTCAAGCTGCAACAGGGTAGGTTTAAGCTGAACCATTAGGAAAGAATTTTTCACAGAAAGAGTGGTCAGACATTGGAATAGGCTGCCCAGGGAGGTGGTTGAGTCCCCATCCTGGAATGTGTTTCAGAGTCATTTAGATGTGGCGTTGGGGGGTATGGTGTAGGGGACAACTTTGTAGAGTAGGGCTGATGGTTGGGCTCGATGATCCCAAGGGTCTTTTCCAACCTGAATGATTCTATGATTCTATATTATGCTTCTATAATTAAAAGCTGTATGTATTATTAACACTGAGTGTTTCAAAATCGTACTTATTAACATTCTAGTAAAAAAACCCCCACCCTTATAATCCCTACAACAAATTCTAGAGCTGTTTCACAAAGCCATTTGCTCTCAATAAACCTGAAACAAACACTGATAGGTCTACATAGGTATTGGGTTTTTTTGTAGATTTACTAACTTCCTTTCAGAGATCTGAATGCAAATGACCTTGCTAAAATGATACTGCTTTTCTCCTAATTCACTTTGCAATTTTGCATATTACCAAACTGTGTAATGGTTTCCCTGTCTTTGTACAGAAAATACATCATAGTTTAATTGGATGGGGTTTTTGGCTGAGTCTTAAGCCACCAAAGCATTGTGGTGTCTGTATTCCTAGCTCAAACTCTGCTGTTGCTTTCAAGAGTGCAATGCTAACTTGTTTCCTAAAACATGAAGTAAAAGTAATAAGTAATTATTTGATTTCTTAAATTATCCATTGCAGATAATCTTCGGGCAGAAACTTTGTTTTACTCCTGACCCTTTTTTCTCCTAGGCAGTATTCATTTCCCTTTATGTAGCCTTTAAAAGAATTGGGGCTTTATTTCATGAAAATGCTAACAGGGTCAAAGTTTCAGAGGTATTGTTTTCTTACTGCTAAAATAGTTGCTTTGCAATTCTGAAATACAAATGGCTTTTAGCCTCATAACTGAACTAAGGGGAAAATGCAGGTTTTTTTTTTTTTTTTTCTCATTTGAATCTCTGTCGGTTCACTCTTTCGTGCATGGTTTTATCTGGCAGGCAATTTGTGGTCTTGACAGCAAAGCCAGAAAGCAGCAGTGTTGGCCAGGTAGCCCAAAAGGGCTGGCATTGGCAGGGATGATGCTATCCCTTTGGGACAGGCTTCATCTCCTGCAGTGCTCATTTCTTTGTTGTAGGCATTTGAGTATGTTTTTTTTTTTATTTAATATGCTGATACTTGGAGAAAGATGGAAGCTACCCTCAGGTAGTCAGTACTCGGTTCCTGTGTATATTCCTGTCTAAAACATGATTCTTTCAAGTACATGGAGGGGTATAAGATCAGCATCTAGATAACTAACTTCTATAATTCTCTCAAAATCCTGAACCTTGCTCAAGAATCTCACACCTTTTGTGTCAGCACTTCTCTGATGTAGGACAATGAGCTATTCTTATTCCATTAAAGTTTTTAATCCTCGTTTTCCTTTTAAAAAGAATAGCAGTTGCATTACATGCTTTACACTTTATTTTCTTTCTTCAGTGTTCAGATCCGAGATGTGGTTAGGGGTTTATCATAATATTTTGAATAGGAAGTGGGTTTAGATAAGCGTTCCAAAAAGTGCCTAGAAAGCAAATACTTAATGGGACATTGAGCAAAGAAAGCTGTAATACACACTGTCAAAATGTTGTCAATATGGAAGCACGTATCCATTGCAATTTTATGTTTCAACAGAACTAAGGATATTAAATTCAGGACTCAAAGAGAATGTCTTTATGAACAACGTTTTGCTAAGAAATAAAAAGTATCATTTTTATTGGAAATACCATCATAAATATCAATATATTTCATAGTATATGTTAATGGATTATTTTTAGAGATGTCATTTTTATGAAATATCTTTGTGGCACTCTTTTACAGTGAACAAATAATCTAATATTAAACAATAAGTATATTTTGAGAGTTACTTTAATAAATTTGTTTAGGGACTTGTCTTGTGTTAAGGACTGTATCACAAAGTTCAGAAATTAGGTGCCAAAAAATTATATTTAAAAATAACTCTTTTGTTAAATACTTTCTGAGGTCACGGGTATACTAATGAAGGATGAGTGGTAATATGTCTTTTTGAAGGCTGCATTAAAACTTCAGGAGTTTTTGGAGCTTTTCCTTCTCATGTTTTAAAAATGGTTTCAGACATGACTTATCACCAAAACAGAGACAATTTTACTGGTGCCAGGGGAAGGTGTGTGATCTGTCCACGATGGTGTTTCATGTTCCATAGTAACCTGCATGTTGATGTGAAGAAGCAACTGAAAAATTGCAAGGCCTGTCTCGTCCTTGCAGGAAGTGAAGAATAATTTAGTCGGTTGAAATAACTGATGAAAAGGTAATTTTTTAACTTAAAAAGTTTTGGATTTTTTTTGCCATAAAACCAAATAATTTTCCTCAGTGATGGGGGATTCCTATAAACCAAATTAAAAATAAAAATACAACATTTAATTTTAGTGCACTTCTTTGTATACAAAGGAGGTTATCAATTGCTGTAGAATTTATTCAAATAAATGGGTTCTGGTTTTATGTGATAATTGAAGGAAATAAAAATGTGTTATCAAGGTTGGGTTTCTTTAAAAATTAGCTACTTACCTGCATAAGTGTGCCAGATTTTTATTCTTTTTTGGGGGGTGGGGTGGGTGGGTCTGGGGGGAGGTGGGTTTTGTGTGCACTGATAACCCTCTAAGGGTTTTAATTGTAGGTATTTTATCTAGTGCAAACATACCTTCATTATGATTCAGCCAGTCTTCAGTGGGTCTAATTTATTAACTGTTCAAGGGACTGGAACTGGAAGCTTCTAGTGAAAAAGATATTCATGGATGAACTGAATTTCCAAGCCTCTGAGGCATGAGGTTCTGTGCTGGAGCAGGGGTTAGCATAGTATATTTAAAAAGCTCAGTGCCCCCCCAGCTCCAGCGGCTTTCATCTCTTTGCCTTACCTGCCTGGTGGTGTTGGCAGTGTCGTTTCTTATGCCCCTCTTCTCTATATTCTCTCACTTTTGCAGGTATTAAGCGTTTTTTCCAGTAAAATGATTTGGCGCCTACAGATGAGTTAAGTGTGTTTAATGATATGGAAATTCTGCAAAGGTTTGGGCACAGATGTCAAATCAGGAATCATGCTTTGCTTGCAGTGGAAAGAAGGAATTCTCGTGCGCGCAGAAGTCTTGTTCCTTGTGGCTGTTTGTGCCCTTCCCCTTTCTTTCCAGCTGTGGATGGGATGCATGAAATCAGCCAGAGAACTTTTGTTTAATGAGATGGAAGTGCCTGGTGACTTCCTGCTGAATTCTCTCTCATGACATAAGTAGATGAATTGCTAATTAAAATGTTATGAAAATAAGATCTAATGTGATAGACTAAACCATAGTCCTTAAAAATACAGAACTTATCCTTATGTCACGTAATACTTGATACGGTAATAAAATGCTTGATAAAGGAATTAGCCAAACAATTACATGAAATAGTAGGCACTGACAAGCAAGTTTTCTGGAGGACTGTTCTGTTCCATGTCCTTACCAAAAGGACTCTTAAGTATGTTGATTGAATCATTGCAAAGAAGATAGCAAAATCATAAATTACTGTTAAACGGAAAACAAAAATAAGCATCTTGAGATGATGTGGATACAACCTGGGGATTTATAAGAGGAAATAGTAAGTATTAAAGTACACGAGGGACTGGCAGAGAATTATAAACTTACACAAGAATCGCCTAATACAGGGTTCTTTTGATAAACCCAAGAATTAAATGTTAGCTACGTAAGCATTTTCTGCTGATCTTTTAGTTAAGGCAAAACCATTGAAATGCACAACTCTAAGGTTTTTTTTGTGTGCTACTTTAGGTTTGGTAGCTGTAGTGATGCATTTGGATTTGGTGTAGCTTTTGACAAATGGGTGAAATAAGTCCACCTCAAGGAATGTGTCTGCCTGTGCCCTTCTGTCATGAAATTATTGTACTTCTGTGGCTTGACTGTGTCCGTTCTGTTTAGAAAATAAGAAGGTAAAATGAGCTACAAAATAAACCGTTGATCTAATTGAATTGTTTATCCTCTATTTATTGTAGACACTTTTGATTTTAAAATTAACTTCTTTACTGTCAGAGTTAGGTTCCTGGAAGCTTCATGGTGGTTTTGCTAATATATGAAAAAAAACCCTTAGATTTTTTACTTTTGTGGCTCATCTGAGCTACTGAAGGCACGGTAACAATATGTACTTCATCACTTTGCTGAACGTTGTGTGTAGTAGCATTCAAACTCCTTTGTTCCTGTCTCAGTCAGTTGAGGATTATAACGACCGTATAGTTGATGAGCTTTTAACTGGTACATTTTAACTGGTACAGCCTGTGAGAATACTGCCAAAATGGTGGGCAGGAAGAATAGTATGCTTCTCCTGCTACATTTGTATTGTGTAAAGTGGAGAGTGGGGTATCCTGGATGAACTTTGCTGGATTGATGCTTCTTTCTGTTTGGCATTTTCTACATTCCTAGACTTCATGGCCATTTTCAGATGATAGCAACCTCTGAAATCAATCGTCAAAATCCCAAGCACAGACTGTGATGGATTCTGTCCTTGCAGTGCTCCAGTATGTGCTGTCTTGAATTAAGTAGTGTGTGAGCAGATGGTTACAATTTACCTTTCTGGAGCTGCTGTCTTAATAGTAAAAAAATTCTTGTGAGTATTATTTAAAAAAAAAAAGAGAGCATTTTTCTAAATTTGGCTGAGATCAGCTGCCTGAGCTGTTTTCCTTGTTTCTGTTCATGAGTTAGATTAGGGGGAAGAAGTGGCAGTGAGAGGTGGATTTCTCTGCGGAGCAGGCTGTGGACTGAAGAGGAGCAACACAGGGGTGCCCGTGTGCACAATTCCTCTTGATGTTAATGGCCATTACAAATATAAAGTGAGGCTAACATGCGGTGATTACACATGAAGAGCCAAATTATTATTGTTAATGATGATGCGTATATGTTTCAGTGAAGGCTGGATTGCTTCTAATGGGTTTTGTTTTCCGTTCCTTTGTTCAGTGTGAGGTACTTCTGGCTCCTGAGTTCTTGTTTTCTTGTTTTAAATAGGATTCCTCTTTTCTGCTGTCTGTGAAACATTATTCCTGTTTTCTCTCTATTGATTTACGCACTTTAATTTCTGCTGTTTGGAGGGGCAGGTTGGATTTTGCGGCTTTTTAATGGTGGTTTTTTTTTCTTTTTTTNTGTGTAACTTGCACCACATATAACTTACGTCAACTATGAAGGAAGGCAATATATTGAGGGAGCAGTTGGCAAGTACTGGTAGATCAAAATCAAGGGAACTAGGATGGCATGCATGCTTGCACTGGATTCACCAGGTGCAGCCAAGGAAAATCATCTGGGAGTGGTGAGACTTGTTCTGCCAATTCTGTTTATTGACATATTGTGTGGCACT
>VXBJ01005178.1:329443-351648 GCA_013400055.1 Nycticryphes semicollaris
GAAGGCTGGATTGCTTCTAATGGGTTTTGTTTTCCGTTCCTTTGTTCAGTGTGAGGTACTTCTGGCTACTGAGTTCTTGTTTTCTTGTTTTAAATAGGATTCCTCTTTTCTGCTGTCTGTGAAACATTATTCCTGTTTTCTCTCTATTGATTTACGCACTTTAATTTCTACTGTTTGGAGGGGCGGGTTGGATTTTGCGGCTTTTTAATGGTGGTTTTTTTTTTTTTTTTTTTTTTTCTTCTGTTCAACTGAAAACAAGTGTCATATTTTCACATGTGTAACTTGCACCACATATAACTTACGTCAACTATGAAGGAAGGCAATATATTGAGGGAGCAGTTGGCAAGTACTGGTAGATCAAAATCAAGGGAACTAGGATGGCATGCATGCTTGCACTGGATTCACCAGGTGCAGCCAAGGAAAATCATCTGGGAGTGGTGAGACTTGTTCTGCCAATTCTGTTTATTGACATATTGTGTGGCACTACCATACGTTTAGTGTGGTTTAGGTGTATACTGCTGACGAGAGAAACAGCCAAGCCCTTTCTCTTCCTTCTCCTTCTCTTCCCTAGCTTCTGGCTGTGTTTTCTTGAAGTAATTTGTTGATTCAGGAGAAAGCTACCTCATCTCCCACCCTTCCTGGCCTCCCCTTCTGCACACCATGTTGACACCCTGACCTCCCTGCTTCATTCACTTATGGCATGGCTGTATGCTTGCTAAATTCAGTGCAAGGGAGGGCTGCCCAAAGGGACTTTGCTTTCAGATGACTGAGTTGGGTAAAATGAAACCCACAAGTCTGCACCCTCAGCCTCTTGAGTCCGGTACCACACACCTCTGTGTCCCAGGTCGTAGCAAGGAGGGCATGCAACTATCCGGTGGGATCTCAGATGAAGAGTGGAAGTTAGCCTGATATCTATCAAAAAAGGTTAGTGAAGCTGGTATAATCATCAGTGTTCCTGTATGCCTAGGAAAGTTCCTCACGACACTCAGGAAAACCTTAACAAGTCTGATTCACTGATAGATGACAGGTCTTATTTATGCTCTTCCTACCCTTCTGTTCCTCTCAGAGTTTCTGTATTTGGCAATCCAGCCTGAAATACCCTCTGGGATGCTTCCCACCCCGCCTTCTAATGATGCTAATGGTGAAAATTCATGACAGGTGATGTTTGGATGTTAGCTTGCTCATGGCAAAGAAAAGAGTATGAGCAGCCAAGCTTAAAACACCTACCATTTAAAAAAGAAAAAAAATCTGAATGTTTCATCTGGAGATCTAGCTGTTGCATTAGAAGAGTCTTTATTTGCTGGAAAAAAAATATTAAAGCAAAGCTTTCATTGTTTTGGTCAGGCTTCGCCATGGACAGTGCCCAGATATGCTAATTGCCGTGGAAGTTTGTTAGACATGCTGTTGGTGAATCTGAATAGTTCAACTTGTTTGGTTGAGATTTTGAAGAAAATAGCAGACTAGCTTACCAGAAGGAAAAAATATAGTGAAATTAGTCATGTGTCCCAGGGAGCCTTTGTAAAAGACACCCTTCCTCTTTAAACATGTAAGAGAAATAGGAGCTGGGCATTTTGAGCGGAAGAGGCATTTTAACATTTTATTGGTAGTTGTTTGTTTAACTTCAGTGTACATCTTCTAACAAACCAGCGAGGAGCCTTGTTGTGTATTAAACTGAAAACTTAATCTCAAGTTGGACGTGTCAGTAAACTCAGAGGGATTTGCTACCCAAGACATTTCATAGCAACCCACTGAGTTAGTTTCATTTCTTCTCACTTTTTCAAAGTGTTTCACTTGGAAAACCAGTGAGGTTTAACTCCGGCAACTCCAGTTTTGTGTAGTCATCACTAGTTTAGCAGGCGTGGACAGTACTTAACAAAAGAATTTATTGCAGTTTTAATAAATAATTTCAAGCTATGTTTTTGCTTTCATTACGGTCTGGGAGGTTTCTAGTGGCCTTCAGGTGACTGCTTAATTTACCTAATGCACATTATAGTATTGAAACAGCTATCTCCATCTCTGTGAAAGGAGGTACAGATTAAAGGCTAGGAACAGCTGGCATAGTAGTTGGTTTGTTATGATACTTTATTTTGGCAATCACCAGCTCTCTGATAGCATGTAGTATTTGCAGCTGTTGTTAATAGGGCATTAGTTTATATGTCTTCAGTAAAGATTTTTAGTCACACTAGGGGGAACTAAACGTTATATTGTGTTTGTTTCTTCTTTCAATTTCTTGGTTGTGCCAAAAGGTGCATGTGCAGCGTAGGAGGAAAGGATGTTGGGAACAGAACTGGATGAGAAAGGATAGAGACTGCACAACTCAGGAAAAAGTGTGCAGATTTGGTCCATGGGGCAGAGGGAGATAATTATGGTAAGAAGAGAGAGGTGTGAGACAGTGAAAGTATGTTGGATTAGGAGCTTCTTTAGGGTAAAGAGAAGCAGAAGGTTGCATGCATCTGCTCATACGGTTTGGCTTTTACCCATGTATGTTAAAGTTTTATTTCAACAGAGATTTGGGTTCACTTTCAGAATACTAAGAAACTTTAAAAACACCCACCTCTTTTTTTTTTTTTTTCTTATTTTATTTTATTTTCTTTATATCTGTGGTGCAGACCTCTTAAAGCATGAGGAAAAGAAGCAATTTTGATCATTTTGGGGAGCCAAGTGCTAGAAAGAAGCTTGGTATATTATTTCTTTGTATTAAAACTGACTGGTAGGCAACAGCACAGTAATGGAGACCAGGAGCAGAGTTTGAGCTTCAGGCGGGGGAGGGGAGTGTTGTTTGTAGGTTTAGTGATGTAACAGCTGAAAAAGAATTACCTTGCATGATCAGTCCAAGAGTCCATTAATTTATTGGCTTGGCAACAGTTGCATAAAGCTGCTACAAGGGTGGGATAAAATTGCTTTAATTTACATGGAAGGATGAGAAATCATTGTTGTAAGTAAAAGGCAAAGAGGAACCTAGAAACACAGTTAAAACTCTGTTAAAAAGAAGCAGAACAAAGGTTTTCTGCATTGCTTCCAAAAGAAAGATGAAGTGTGATCTATTTCGAGTGATAATACTTAATTAAAATTGAGCATTCAGGGGAAGCAAAGATATGATTTTGTTGGCAGGTAGTTTTTTTCCTGTAGATTTTCAGGTAGGAGCATATGTATGGTCATTGAAGCCTTCTTGCTTGCAAAGCTTTCCAGTATTTGGATTCAAGTTAGTGCTGGTTGCAGTTCTCATAATTTTCTATTGGAAGGTGCAGTAATGACACTTAAAATAAAAAGGAAGAGAGGAAGGGGAAAAGACATAGGATAATAGTGCACAACAAAGATAGTACTTAGCTTTTTTTTTTTTGTGGCAACTACAGAGTACTTGTTTTATTCTCAAGTAAACATGCAGTACAGCAAGTTAACATCTCTTGCCTGGTAGTGGTTGTAAGAGTGGCTAAAAAACTTACACTGTACCTTTCCTAAACAATAACAGAGCTGGCATATGATACAAGAATGAGATACTCATAAATCCACCCATGCTCGCAGTATTGAAATGCCAAGCCAGGTTTGGACTTAAATAGTTGCTCTCTCTTTTTTTTTTTTTTAATCTTCATTGTACAGTTATGGTCTTGGAGATCTAGTAAAGTCAGTGATGACTCACTTTTTATGGGGAAAAAAAAGTATTGTATTTCAGAAATTATGCTTCGCTAACCTAAATCTGGTGTTACTAAGCGGGCAGAAGGTAAATGCTGGTTCACTCACTCATCTTGGATGCTCAAGACTGTAACAAGTCAAAAAATACTTCCTACCTACACTCCAGGTTTCTGGTGGGTCGCTGTTCCTGTGTCTTGGACACACGGGACACTTAGTTCTTGAGTTGGTGTTGTGTTGGTGTAGGTGTTGGAATCAGGCTAAGGAAGTTTTCCTACCACTGTTTTATGTGTTTGCTTCTGCTTGTATGAGTTCCAAGTCCTGGCCATTTTATTTTTTGAAGTTTTGCTTGAAGGATAACATCAAGATTGAAACTTTTACATTACTACTAACTAAAAGTATAATTATTATAGGCCTAATGCATTGACAAGGGAAAAAAATCCCCAAACCAGATGCTGGTGTTAATTGGACACTGAATTGCTTCAAATCATTCATTAGCCTGTAGGTACATTGTTCCAAATCACCTGCAGGTTCATTTCAGTCAGAAAGTGATAAGATAATCTTTTTTTAATTAAGGTGACAATATAAATTAACCTGTCAATAAATGGCATTAACTTTTTTAGCAGTGCAGTTACAAGTGGATGGATTTGTAGCACCGTTCTTTAGCCAAAAGAAAAATATTGGATCCAGTGCTGAGTTGTTAAATACTAATGAATAATTTATTTAATGAATCTTGTCTTCTCCTGTTCTCAATGTGACTGGCAGAGCACCAGTCTTCTCCAAATGTTCCAATGTTCAGAATTAGTCCAGTTTTTGAGGCCTTACTGCTTTGATTTGCTACTCAGGTTGCTAACCCCTTTGCTGTCTTCTGGGCTGGATAAATACCTTATCTGTTAACATCCTGGCCTTGGCTGAGAATCATTCTTGTATTATAGGTTTTGGAGGGAACATGTATTGGTAATTAGTTTTTAAAGTCAGTTTCTGTGGAAACGTAGTACGTGTGTTCTGCTGAAAACCTACTTGTGTAAATGATCATGAAAGTGAGTGCACAGTGCCTCAGACAAAGTCAATCAAAAATATGTTGAACCACAGAAATATTTTACACTATATTTGGCTGGATTTAGGTTATTACTCTCTTTTACAAGATTAATAGCTCTTTGGGAAGAAAAGTGAACCGTCTCTAAAAGCATTATTGGAAAAAAAATGGCTTTCAGTGCACATCTAGTCTAAAAAAATATGTAATAAAATAATTTCCAAGATTTATAAACATTGTACTAGAGGAGTCAAAGTTCTGTAGGTCTAGCTGTTTGTTGCTAAACTGTTGATTGCTGAGCCAGCCCTATTTAGAAGGTGCCCTGCACGTGTACTATCTTTTGACCAGATTTAAAAACAAAACAAGCACCATGAAGTATTGCGGTGTACGGTGCTGCAATGAAAATGAAGTTCAGCCTGTGGAGGGAGAAGCCATATTGGGATGGGGAGGCTGTATTGGGATGAGTCTTTTGCTGGAAGTGTTGCTGAGATCTGAACAAATAATCCTGAGGCGTATATGGAGTTGGTGAGCGTCATCACTGCTCTGGTTCATGGGCTGCTGCTGTATTTTAAGCTCATGTGCTCCTGCTGCTGGCTTGCTCCATGTCCTGCAGTAATCTGGTTTGCAGGAAACCTCTTGACATTTTATGAATTTGTTTTGTGCTTATTTTTCTCTTTGACTGTCATCTGCTGACATTTGCACATGATTTAAAATTGTGATAGTGCTGTCCTTACATCTTACTACATCATCTACTTCTTGAAGGCTCCCAAATCTGTTTCTGTTGGAAGAGATTTTGTTGTGTCTTTTTTTTTCCTGGCCTCTAGCAGTCAGTTAAATTAGGACGGTTGTTACTGAGGTCTGAAGAGATGTTTTTCCTTACTAAGTGTGAAAGAGGCACATGGAAGAGCTCACGTACGGACTTGGACAGAGGCAGGAGGAAAAGGGCTTTGGTATTCATCACTGGACCTCTGTTGGGAGCAGTTGTGGGACTGAGGTCAAATTATTTCATGTTCATATGTGATTTGCTCAGTTCCTGAATGCAGATTGTTTGGCTTACCTGGTCTGTCACAGGCAATAGCTTTTAACTGGTCTTTAGAATCAATTGGTGTGATAATGTTTATGGCCCACTGGCATTTACTGAGAGTCTCTGTCCTGCAGGAAACCAGGACCCAGGTCCTGAACGTGCGTGCTTTGAGCAGTAGTCAATTATTTGATAGCTGGCTTTTTTCTCTGCTGTTTCCATGACGTTGTATGTGGTGTTACCCACAGGCATATTGGGATGGTGAAGTGGAATTTTTTTTAATTACTATTGATTTGAGAAGGTATTGGGGTGTCATGAGGATCTACCAGTGAAGATTAAAGAAAAAGGAAACAAAATGAAACAAAAAAAATACCTAAGCCACAAGGATCTGAACAGTGTGATTCAGTTGCATTTATTCTCCCTTTGAAAAATATAATAATTACTTTTGAGGCTTATTTCCTGTCTGAATAATTGCATTTTGTACAATTGCAATTGTACTTGAATGTGTGTTTTCCCGAATTATTCTCTTCTTAATGGACTTCCTGCTTAACTGCATTTCTTCTTCTGTGTCCTTCTCAGTAACACAAATGTTTGTATTTATCTCCTGTTCACTAATTTTCATATATTCTCCCACAGTTCATATATTTCAGCAGCACTTCGAGCTCCCATTTGTTTTGCCTGAGTTTCACTGTAGGTACCAGAGGCTGTTGATTTTCTGTCAGTTGGCAGTTTCACCTATTTTAAGGAAGACTAGACAAATACTGCGTTGCCGTAGCACTGTAGCAGTGAGGGCAGGAGGAGAACCAATATTGCTCAGGGACTTCCAAAGGGTCTGTAGCCTGAAGGAAAATGTGGATTAAATAAAAGAAATATTTATTTTTTTACGCTTCTAGTGGTGCTGTGACTCACCAGGAGGCTTGAAGAGAAGTTGATTTTCCTTCAGCCTCTTGCAGAGGCTGAGTATATGCTTTGCTTAGGTTGTTGAATGGTAAGTAGAAGATTAAAGGTTGGCCAGTGTGGGGTTTCATCTGAACTGGAGGAAGCTGCTCTCAGCTCAAAAAAACCCCAGAGAGGCGTATGTCTTTTCAGGGAGAAATACTTGGCTAGATTTTGCGCTCAGGAGCAAACCAGGTTGCCCAGAATTGAGGTAGTGTGAACATCAAAAAATGCTTCACTTGACAGAGTGGTCTTCTCTCCTTCTCTGGCAAAAAGATAATCTTATCAATTTAAATTTGCACTGTTTTAGGAAAGGAAAGGAATTCACTCTTGGTTTTGGAATTTGTGAACATGAGTGCAAAACTATTTTCTTAGCATCTGGCACGGTTTTGCATTGTGTGCTGATCTGCCATCAGTCCCTTTCACATCTGTGTGTTGCTATTGACAGGCCAATTGTAGGGAGTCTCCACATCCACTTTATTTTTTTGAGTGCTAGGCTTGTCTGGTGTACCTGTTAGGGATTTTAATCTTGAAAACCAAAGTCTTTTCAGCAGGAGAGCTTGGTTGTACTTTGAACTGCGGATGCCTAAATGAAGATCCGTGGCTTCGGTGGATGGATGCGTTTTGGCTATTCGTGATGGATTTAGCTGCCAGCCTGGAGTTACTAAATGAATGGAAGCGCTGAAAGAGAGACAGTGCCAACAAGCAGGCACCTATTCTGCTCGTTGTACCAGACAACAAAAACGTTGTGAAGCTGCATAACACTTGCATTGTGATTAGTTGCATCACTTATTCATGTTCTGCAAAATAAACACATTTAGATGGCCAACCATGATAAGCTTTTCAAGACGTAATGGTTTTTAAGTATCAGCAAGGATGTAATTAAGCTGAATGTTGAAAAGATCTTTGCAGCTGTGAGTACAGTTAATCAATGAAGTGGGTTCTGGGAATAGCCAGTGATGTTCCACATGAGCTTTCAGTCATACATTTTTGCATCCCTTTTCTCCCCTGCCATCTGCTCCTATATATTTTGTTAAGGTTTTGTATGAAACATCAGTACATATATTCTTGAAGTTGAGTTTGTTTTCTTGTGAAGTGGATGGCAACTATAGGCAGTCAACATAATCTTTTGAGTTTCTGCAGACAAGCATGCAGCTGCTGCTACACTGGGTGGAATCCTTGGTTGGTACAAATGGGAAATTGCAGTCTTACTTACATATTGGTGCACAGGATGGTACATGACCCAGAATGAAACTGGGCCATGGTTGGTGCCTTCCCAGAGAACAAGCAGGGCTTTGTGATTGAAAGTCCTGCGGGGGTTTAGTCCCTGTTTTACTTCCATTTGAGAATTAATAGCAGAAAAGAGGACTGACTTAGAGGTTTTAACTCATTTGGTTCAAGTGGGGTAAACAGAGCTTGGGGTAGTAGATAAGCTGTTTTATTGTCGCGAGTGGTTCTTCTGGTTCAAGGTCTCTGAATACTGCCTTGTTAATGCACTCTGCTTGTTATGACTAAAGGTAAAGCACTTGAAAAGAGGAGTTTCCTCAGTAGGCAAACCAGAAAAGCCTTGATCCAAGAGCAAAACTTCTGTTACTTTTCCTGGAATTATTCAGTGAGGGACATACTAAAAAGTGGGTAACTTGTTAGCTCAGAATAAAAATGAACAAATCAAATATTGAATTACCAAGTAGTTGACATTCTTTCAGCTTTTAGATTTCTCCCTCCTTCACGTGTCTTATCTCATAACTATGATCTTAATTAAGTTGTACTGCAGTAAGTAGTCTTCAGCAGATCTAGTTTTCTATCAAATTGCCCTCTACAACTAACTGAAAGGAGGTTGTAGAGCAGTGGGTGTTGGCCTCTTCTCCCAATTGAATAATGACAGGAACAGAGGAAATGGTCTGAAGTTGTGGCAGGGGAGGTTCCAATTAGATATTAGGAAGGATTACTTTACTGAAAGAGTGGTCAGGCACTGGAACAGCCTGCCCAGGGAGGTGGTGGAGTCGACATCCCTGGAGGTATTTAAGAAACATGTAGATATGGCACTTCAGGGCATGCTCTGGTGTCCAAGATTGTAGGGGGGGTTTGTGTGTGTATGGTTGAATTTGATGATCTAAGAGTTCTTTTCCAACCATGATGATTCTGTGAAATGGAAAGTATGTTCTTCAATCTACTTGTCTTCTAGTTCAGGTAGGGAAGAAGGCACTGTTTCAATTGTCTGGCCATTTTTTTTCTTTATTATTTTTTCTTGTTTTATTGGTGGGGTTTTTGGTTGTTTGTGGTTTTTTTTCCCTCCCCTCCTGTTTATTTTGGGGGAAGAAGGTGTTTGATAAATAGATGCCTTAAGCTTTCACCCAACCTCCATATCGAAAAACTCCAAACTGCCTGTATTTGAACAGCAATAATTAACTGTCTTTTTCAAACAGGAATTTATAGGGAACTGGCTGATACTGAAAATCACTAATAGGTGATTAAATAGTGAATGAGCAAAAGTCTGAAAGTTGCTGTGCTACCTATAAAGCTATTGATGCTCTGTTTCCCCACCAGGTAGGCATTTCCTTAAAAGAGCATGGAGGCACAGTGTAAATGGAATCAGCAACTCTGCCTATACAGAAGGAACATACTTCAGTTGTTCATTGGAAGTCTGAACCACCATCGATAAACACGAAAAGAACCCCAAAACCACCAACAAATAAAAGTGCTGGAGGACTGATTCAGCAAACACTTATGCACATGACTATCTTAATTGTAACTAACTAAGCTTTTGCCTTACATTTACAACTTCTCTGTACTTCAGTTGCCATGTCTTTATCTTTCTCTGGACATGCCCTTATTGCTGATGTCACTGGAGATTAAAGAGAAAGAATGAGGTTCCTTGTCTTTATTCCCCAAGAAGATGGATTGCCATCTTTGCATGATGTTGCCTTCTTTTCTCCTCTAAAAAGATAAGTAGATAATGGAATGGCATCAACAATAGTTGATAGAATAGAAAGTCTCTGGAAAAGCTTCCATATTTTTTTCTTTTTTAGAATCTTACCCCACTGCTGAATGTTTTCAAAACCAAAGTTGGTTGGAATTGTGCCTTCCTACTCTTCCTAAATTATAAACAGTCTTGCTTGATAAACTTTAAGGATCGCCAAAGTCTTAAGCAGAATAATTTGGTTGCGCTGGGGATACTGTCAGTTTGGCATATTAGCCCATACAGCCCCTGACGGCTTCCATGGTAGCTCCTCAATACAACATGCCCTGTTGTGTTGTAGCTATTATGAAAATATTGTTTCCAGCACTGTGAGACCTCGATGAAACTCCTCCTGTGCTTCATGAAATTATGTCAGGGAGCATTCCTTCTCTGAGGCACTGAGTGATCAGGGAGATTGACCCAGGATAGTCAGTGGAAACGTGTAGTTTATACCCAGCCCGGCCTTGACCGAATGGGCAGACACTCCAGAAAAATCCTGGAGCAAGTCCTGGAGTATAAGTGGTAATACAGAGGTGATATTTTAGTAGGGACTTAGGGATACAATGAGAAATACAGCGTTAAGAGGAATGAATGTTAGGTATATAGTGGAAAGAATAAAGAGAAACAAACAAATGGAAAAAGCAAGGAAGATACAGAATACATCAAGATGAGTTATATGTTTAAGGCTTCATTTTATTCAACATTTATGGTTTTAACAGACAGACGATAGTGATAGTAAAGGTAGTGCCAGAGACAGCATTTTTCTCAAACTCAACATTTCCAAGACATTTTCATTTAGAATGGTAGCATCTCTGTCCCATTACTTGTAACGTGCTTCTTTATTATGACTAGGAAGAGTAACTTTTTTCTTCCTTGCTGTTTAGGAATGGAAGATCTTTGCAACACAGAATTCTTTCCTACTGGTGTACAATGCTATTACTGTGTGGAGAATGCTCCTGAAATATAAATAATGTATCGATAGGAACTGTAGACCCGTGTAGGTGGAGGACTAGAAAAACTGAATGTTTGCCAGGCTCTTTTATTATTTATCAAAGCTGGTGAAATCTAGTTGTCACAGCCCAAGATACTCAAAGATCTCAGTGAAAGCCATTCTTTTTTTAAGTCATATTTCCTTAACTAAATATTTCAGTTGTACTGGTAATGTTCTTTAAAGGATTTCAGGCTCTAGGAAGTTGGTTATGGTTTTGTAGTTTATATTTGTTTCTTGTGTGTTTGTTTTTTTTAAAAGAGATTTTAACCCATAAATTTTTGCTGACAGGATCAGAAATTGCAGATTTTTGTCATACGGAGCTCTGATACAATAGACAACATAACTTTATTTAAAAACTTGTTTGTATTTTTGATTAAACTATGAGGTTTTCCTCTGGGAATCATAGAGCTAGTTTATAAAATAGACCTACCCTTATGCACATTTGAAAATCCAAGCCCTTAGTGATTTTGGAGGCCAGAATAGTTTTTAAATCTGGTTGCTTATAACCAGGAAGTTAGCTGTATGCAATATTAGCAGAATTTTAATTTTTTATGTCAACGTTGCATACGAGCATGTGGAGTGGCAGGGTTGATTATTTCTAAATAACCCCAATTGGGTTATAATGCATGTGTGATATATAATGTTCCCATAGAGTAACGAACGTAAGTACAAGTACATAGATAGCATCTGGCCGTAAAAGAAGCAGAGTGGTTGCAGGCATGTTGAGACATGCCAGCAAAAAGAAAGAGAGCCCTGTAATAAAATCTCATTGAGGATGCAGAGAGTATCCTTCAGCATTAGGCATTCTCCTCATGTTTCACATAAATGCATCCTCCTCTCACGAGAGGATGAAGAGTGCATTTGCACCGGCTCATTCAAATTGAATGTTGGTAAAAGAGTCTTGAGAAAACACTGAACAGTCTGGCATTTTTTAAAGACGGGAGAAAGGTTAAGTTGTCTGCTGTTTAAACTGCTCTTTGTTGGATATTTATTTGCTGACCGTGTGTATTGAAGGTGGTGAAAGCATCATTGGCAAGATTACGGATGGCTGCATAGCACAGGTCAGGATTATATTAAACTAAGGCTGTTTGTACAATAAAGTTTAGAACTTCATAAGTGATTCAGTAAGTTGTTTTTATATATGAGGATAGTTAGATTGTATTTTATTGGCAGATAAAAGAAGATTGGATGTGCCTTCTCTGTATCCTTTCCCTTTCTGTCCCTGTTTGACAGCACTGCAGCTTTAACTTTGCTGAGAGCTACAATAAATGAGAAACTAGATTCGGTGTTTACTAACCAGAACGTTTATTAAAAATAATTAAAGATAGACTTCACTATAAATGTTTTATTTGTATTATTTTGCTTGCTCTCGGAAAAATAACTGAATCCAAACTTGCTAATTTTCTCCTTAATGCGCTGAGTGGCTGCGTGGAGGAGAGGCAGAGTCACTCTTTCGGGTGAAGCACAGCATCATCTTGCAGTGCCTTAGGCATATTTTAAAAGCATCACTAGTTAATTATAGAAAGAAAAGGTAAGGCTATACGTGCAGACTAGATTTAATCTTGCATTACTCTCACAGTGAAGAGATTTATAAGAACCAAGGAATTTTTATATTATTTTAAATTATTTGCCTAACTCTCCCACCTTGCAGTAGACACACGCATGACCACCACCACCTATGTATATAGCTGAATGTCAGACATAAATGCCTTTACTGTTTCAGCACCTATTTAACATTTTAAACATTAAGGAAAGTTTTGTGTTATAAATGCTCCTGAAGTGGTTTTTTTATTTCTCTTTCTCTGCATGCACACTCTCATTTCTTATTTTCTCTATTTTGAAGCCACTCTTTCCAGGGCTTTATAGCTGATTTGTTATTTTTATTATTTTGTTACTTATTTTTTCCTGTCTTTGCAGGAGATAAGATAAAATGCCTTGCAAGACAACTGCTGCAATGAAACATTATGTTTCCTGTATGTGAAGTCTTGCTTGTTTAGTGAAAGTAGTCTGCAATATTTGCTCAAGGGAGCTGTTGCCCTGAGAAAATGTTCAAACTAAGAGTGATTTACCTAAAAAAAAAAATCAGTGTGCGTATGCTTTTTTTTCCTTTTAAAAGTATATAAATATGTGCTGTAGACAGCATTTGGCTACATAAAACAGACGTGTGTAATAGTTGTGCTAGTGGCACTGTCTTCATCTGGCTTGGGCATTCTGGATAAGAGGTTCCTATAGGAATAACACACACTCACATGCAGCTAATATTGGGATTGACTGGGCTCCGTTTGGATGATTTACTGTATGTGGTGACGTGTTCTGTATGTGCTTGGGCGATTTGATTACATTAGTAGTCTTGGGTGAATGGCAGAAACCAAGTGTTCCTGCTGTGATTACTGGTAGTAAACTATGCATTGGTAGGTAAACTTATGAAGGCTATATAGCATTTCAGTACTGGAATGTGGGTTTGGTTTTGTTGTGATTTTTTGTTTTGTGGGTTTTTTGTTTGGTTTTTTGTTTGGGGGTTTGGGGTTTGGGTTTTTTTTTTTTTGGTAATGGGGAAAAAAAAGTGTCTTGCATTGAGTTCTGTGTGTGTATGCTATGGACTGCAGTGACGCTGGACATCTGAGTAAGCCTGGAATCATAAGACTGTAAAATGTGCTCCAGAGCTGGGTAAATGCTTTCTGTGAGTTTCCCAGGTATCTGTTGTTAAATAGGTTTCCAGAAAGTGTGGTTTGACTATGTTTTTTATGAAGGCATTAAGTGAGCAGCACAGCACATAGTTTATTCAGTCCCATAAAGCTTTATTTAAACACTCACCCGCTACCTCCTCTGTTGCGGCAGTTCATTGTGAAAACCCTAGATGTTACATTCAGCTTCCAGTGAAAGAGGCTGCTATGGAAAACGGCATGACATGAAGCCAATCAAATTATGACAGTCCAAGGGATTGCTTTGTTGTCCCCGTAATTGTCAGACGCTCTGGACAAACAAACTATGTTTGTTGCTTGGTACTTTGGGGAATGATAGGCAGCTCTGTAAAGTGCCAGTGTGTGAGGGGGCAGAAAAAAAAGTGATGGCAGTTGAGACTTGACTGAGGACATTAATGTTTCCAAGGCTGGACAGCCCTCTTCTTATGTCATAGGCACAGTGGGGTTTGACTGCCTTCAATCTTATACTGTTAAGTTTTTGTCCGTTTGGAAGGGGTGCATGCTTTTGGTTTTTTTTTTTGTTGTTTGTTTTGGAGTTTTTTTGTTGTTTGGGGTGGGGGAGTTGTTTGTTTTTGTTTTTGTTTTTTTTTTTTTAAATCAACCCATTTTGTACTCTTCTTTGAAACTGGGAGTAGTATCCCAGTATTATCTTAAATATTAATTAACTTTCAGTACCAGAAGATAGCTTCTTACTCTTCTGAAATCTGATGATTAATGCTTTTGTTTACTGCTGAGCGATACGTTGTTTGTCATGTCACCACTGAAGTCCTGTTACTTTACTAAAATGGGTGCTTTTAGCTTTGCACAGGCAGACATTTCCTTCTCGCTTGCAGAACTGTCTTCTCTTCTTGTCCAGAATCCAAATAGAGAATGGAGTTTAAAATTTGAATTAATCTTAAACAATATTTAACAACTATTTAATTGTTAAATAACTATGTTTCAGAAAGTTAGAGTCAGTCCTTCTTTCTGACTACTATAAGAAAGATGAAGGTGATGACGGGCCGTTTTCCTGCTCATCAATAGGATGCTTTCAATAGTGTTAATTAGCTGCTGCTTCTGATAAACTCAGAGCGCTCTAATTTTGAAATAATACAAAAGTAACCAGTCAGTGGCTTTGCATGTCCATCTTTCACTGTTGAACAGTTTTAAACGTTTGTATTCTAGGAGAGCTGTCAGCCAGTTCTCAATCGATATTTACAGTATTAAGCTTTCTCAGAGAACATACAGAATACCTCCGGGCATATTATATAGTAGATGCCACCTGTGAGCAAGTGCAGCCTTTCACTCATTGGTGGAGAAATGTCAAAGGGGCTGCGTGGTTTCAGGATGGGAATAGAAGAGGTAGCCATTTATAGAGGATATGTCCGAGCTGTCCCAGAGAAGACCTAAACTGGTACATTAGAAGAGATGGGAAGAAAAATCAGAGTTAACTGTGTTTTGGAAAGGGTTCTTCGTTATCTTTTGGAAAGTGGAACTTCGCCGCTGATGCCCATGAAATTATCCATTTATAATATTCTGCTTTCACAGCAAGTTTGTATGTTGGTGTTTGTATGCTTACATTGTAAACGCAAGTACCGTGTCTGCTTCTGGTGGATGCCCACTGAATGAAAAGGCAGACTACAAGGAAAAAAGTGCTCTTATGTTAAATTTAGTGGACTGCTCACTCATTTTACAGCTGAGAAAAAAAATGCCTCGTGCTGGGATGTCGAGGATAGCTAGCAATTCAGGAGTTGCTAGCTCTACTTCAGGGAAAATGCAGATATCACTAGAAAAATAATAGGAAATGGTAATTTACAGAATATTCTTAACATACACTTTTTCCTAGTTATAATTTAGTTCAAGAAGGAAAATATTCCAAATTGAGGTAATAGTAATAATTGAGGTGGTATTTGAAGTTGCTTTTTCTGTTTAAGGTGTAATAATTTGGGAAGGTTTTAGCCATTTTTCCACCCATCTGGCAGGGAACTAGAGGTCTTATTACACTTGTAGATCTTGTGAAAGTCTGCAGCTACATTGAGAGGAAAGGCTCCAAGTTGTGCTCATGCTCCAAGACAGAGCGGGCTCAGCCCTTGCTCTTTCTGGTGACTGGCCAGGTGGCTTGGAGGTGGCCACAAGCTGCCTTTTTGACCAGCTGTTTTCAAGGGAACAGTCTCTTTACATGGGAGGAGAGGTTTTTTAGGAGTGGTAGCTCCATGTCTGAGGAGAGCTGCTTCTGCAGAAGAACCTTGGTCTTTTGTGAAGACTTACTTTGAGATTGTGAAGAACAATTCAGGATTGTAATTGCCTTTGGATTTAAAGTTGGATATTTTGGATATTACTTGCTAAGAAAGAACAAGGTCCTTGAATTGATGCACTTGTACTAGACTATCGAATTGTACATTTGGTTGAGTATATGCAATGTACATCAGTCAAATTTCACTGAAGAGGACACTGCAGCTGTGGGAAAATGCGATGAATTAAATTAAAGGGTAATTATAACTCAATCTCTTTTTACACAGTTTCTAATTAATGGAAAAGTTACTTGCCAATGAAAACAGTTCATTGAAATTCAGGCTTTATGTGTATCAAAGGAATAAGGTTATAGATGTGGAAAGCATCAACAGTACAATGAAGTCCTTGTTGCAGATCAGGTTGTCTTGCATCAAATTTTACTTGGTCTTTGAAAATTCTTCTGCAGTCATGGTTTTTAATTTTTTTCCCCACTCAACATTTAAGATGCAAAAAATTTAAATGTCAGTTCCATATTAAGGATTAGCTTTGGGCTTGGAGAAGAAAGCATGAAGTTAATTGAAAGGTCATAAATAAATGAATGCTTTTCTTGTGTGTGTTTGTGCATATAATTCTATAAATCTGTTTGTAGAGAAATAAATCTTTCGTTTCTAAGAAAATCTGGATGGTTTATGATGCTTGTTGAGCATCCTAGCTGTAGTCTCTAGAATTCTTCAGTTGTCAATTACTTGAGAAAACTGTTACACAATTTCAGGAGCGGGCAGCATTGCTTCAGAAACAAAAAAGAGACGCCATATTCAGTACTAAAAGTAAATACTTTTCTAATAATTTTAACACCTGATATCAAATACTTAACAAAAGGAACAGGAGAACAGATAAAACCATTCTTACTGCAAAAGAGGTAGCGTTTCACAAAAAGTTTGTGGCTTTTTATGGTGGTTGGTCTTGGAAAAAGTTTTAATTTTCAGTGAGGCTATATAAAGTAAAATGTCTGTCTTGTGAAAAGAGGAGCTTGCTCAAGCCCAGAAATATGTTATAAAATTAGTATTATTTTTCTGTTGCCATTTTTGATCCCTTGGCACTACAATTATTTAATTTTTTTAATTTCAAACAAACAAGCAAGCCAAAAATCCCAAGCACATAAAAGGGAGAGTTATTGAACAATCCAAAAGCTGGAGCTTGAATGGTGTGTTAACAATTTGAAAATGGTGGACAGCATTGTAAGTTTGGTGTTGGCTGCTTTTAAACATATATAAATGCTGCTAGATCACATAGCAATAGGTCTGTGCAAAGGCGAGGTTTGCAGGAGTCCCAGCTGAGTTGCCTGGGGTGCTGGAGGTACGGTGCGAGACCCTCGTGAAAGAAAGGTCTGCAGGAACACCCTGTGTTCAAACAGTTGCTGATCAGAGCCATCGAAGTACAAGGATTTCTAGTAGCAGCCTGTCACATGCTTATGTACTCCGGTGTCATAAATACCGTTGTGCTTTTGGCGAAGTGATGATTTTTAAGCTATAAAATATACATGCTGGTTTTGGGGAAGTAGTGAACTAATAGAAAGGCATGTTTTTAAAATTGAAGGAGACTTTTTTTCTTCAAAAATGTAGGAGAAATGATGAAAAGAGGCCATGGAATTTGCTGCAAATGTGAATTTCAAAATATTTCAATTTTTGCATAATATGATCATGTGAAAGACTATAGGAGCACAATAATTAATGCACATCTGTCATTTTCGAAAGAAGATTTCCAAGAGATGTTTTTAGAATGTATTTGCTGTTAATTAAGTATCAAAACTTATTCAAGCATATACTACAGTTAAATTGCTTCAGTCATAGTGAACAAGTGATCCTGGCAGCTCTGAGTCCCATGAGAGCACTTGCTGCCACTGACTCCACAGGATGGGAGGAGACCTTATAGCAGCACCTAAAGGGGGGGGCTTACAGGAGAAATGGGGACAGACTCTTTATCAGGGAGTATAGTGATCAGATCATAGAATCATAGAATGGTCTGCGCCAGAAGGGACCTCCAAAGGTCATCTAGTGCGACCTCCCCACAGTCAGCAGGGACACCCCCAACTAGACCAGGTTGCCCAGGGCCTTGTTGAGCCTCACCTTGAATATCTCCAGGGAAAGGGACCTCAAAGGAGGGGTAATGTCTGTAAATGGAAAGAAGGGAGACGTAGATTAGAAAACAGGAAGAAATTCTTTTAAGGGTGGTGAGACGCTGGAACAAGTTGCCCAGAGAAGCTATAGATGGTGTAGGGTCAGTAAAATAATCTCATATCACCTCCTTCAGTCCTCTGAGTCTACAGAGTGATCTGAACTGTAATACTTCTGGTTATACGTAGTTACTAGAACTCCTTGTTGGACTTCAGCAACTTGGTACCATTTAGACAGGGTATTTCAAATCTTAAAAAGGTTTAGGCAGTGCAGAGGTACTGTGAGGTAGCACTTAGTTCATGTAAAAGCGCTTGCCAAAAAAACCCAGCACTAAATTGAGGTGGAGTGAGGATTTTTTTAGATTTTTGCGAAGTATTTTGTGTATGATATGCTCTAGAGTAGCTATATTTTAAAGTATAATAGGAGGCTAAGGAGTGAAACTTTTATGTGTTTTAGTTATCTGCCTTCTCATGTTTTTTTTTTTTTTGTGGACATTTTTCACACACTGTTTCCACATAGTTTCTTTACACAAATTCATAGTCAGTAGAAATTTTTCCTTTAATAAATGCCATCTTGCTTCTATTTTAATAAGGAGAAGAGGAAGTTTATAGGACAGGTGGCATTTTTTAAGTAGGACATAGTGGTGGGATTTTTTATTCCTCTGTCTTGGTAACTGTGAAATTAATACTGAGCATTGTGCCTAGAAAACAATTGTTGAACATAACTCTATTTTGAATTCAAAGTCGCACCATGTTAGTGTATACATCACTATTGATGCTCTCTTGGGCCCTGTGAAGCACCATATATCACTGTTCTGGACTGCAACACCCTTTTCTGGGATACTAGAAAACAGTAATAGAGAACATATGAAAATGAGAAGTAGAAACTGTTTTTTCGTAGTCTTTTAGCCATGCCTGTTATAAATAGGTAGGTATTATACCAAAGAAATCACTGTTCTGCCAGGTTAAATTTGTGAAATGCTTCATGATGTTTTCCTTTTGCTGAAAATCCATTTAAACCAACTATTTGAGCAAGTTCAAAAAAACTATTAGTAGTTCATATGAAGTTATGGAGGTTCAAATGATTTCTGAAATTCCCTTCTCATAAGCTTTTCTTTCATCTGGGCACCCACTATACGTGGTGAGATTGTGGCTTATTGCCTCTTTCAGAGGATGGATTGAAGCCATGGTGATGACTTTTCTGTAAAAACAACAGCCAGCTGTTACGTTCTTCTCTGCTTTTCCAAGGACTTCATGTCAGATGAAATTGCAGATGATGAGGATAATGGATCCAAGGCAAAGGAGTGGGGGGACTTCTTAATGTATTAGGGATGAAAAATGACAGAGATAGCAAATATAAAATAAGGAACAAGATAATGAATCGAAAGAAAGGTTCATCTCCAAAGGTTGGTGGCATAACCTGATGAAACCAATATGCATTTGCAACTCAAACTTGTGTATTTTGCATAGACTGGGTTTTTTTTTCTGTCTTCTGGTGCATTTCCACTTTAGATGGAGGGAAAAAAAGTTCTAAATTTCTTGGAGGGTTCTTGGGGGGAAAAGTCAGCTGCTTCAGAGTCCCTTTAGTATCAAATATNAAAAATATATATATATTTATATATATGTGCATACACACACATAAATCTTGCTGGTGGGATTGAGAATTATTTTTGGCCCTTTTGAGTTTTAAATACTTAATCTGTGAAAAATAAGTCCTCTCTCGAGCCAAATTGTTTTTGTTTTGGTTTGGTTTTTTTTTTTAATACATTGATGAGCTATACCTCATAGCTGTCTGGCAGAGCTAAAGTGCAGTTGTTNCTTCATGATGTTTTCCTTTTGCTGAAAATCCATTTAAACCAACTATTTGAGCAAGTTCAAAAAAACTATTAGTAGTTCATATGAAGTTATGGAGGTTCAAATGATTTCTGAAATTCCCTTCTCATAAGCTTTTCTTTCATCTGGGCACCCACTATACGTGGTGAGATTGTGGCTTATTGCCTCTTTCAGAGGATGGATTGAAGCCATGGTGATGACTTTTCTGTAAAAACAACAGCCAGCTGTTACGTTCTTCTCTGCTTTTCCAAGGACTTCATGTCAGATGAAATTGCAGATGATGAGGATAATGGATCCAAGGCAAAGGAGTGGGGGGACTTCTTAATGTATTAGGGATGAAAAATGACAGAGATAGCAAATATAAAATAAGGAACAAGATAATGAATCGAAAGAAAGGTTCATCTCCAAAGGTTGGTGGCATTTGCAACTCAAACTTGTGTATTTTGCATAGACTGGGTTTTTTTTTCTGTCTTCTGGTGCATTTCCACTTTAGATGGAGGGGAAAAAAAGTTCTAATTTTCTTGGAGGGTTCTTGGGGGGAAAAGTCAGCTGCTTCAGAATCCCTTTAGTATCAAAAATATATATATATTTATATATATGTGCATACACACACATAAATCTTGCTGGTGGGATTGAGAATTATTTTTGGCCCTTTTGAGTTTTAAATACTTAATCTGTGAAAAATAAGTCCTCTCTCGAGCCAAATTGTTTTTGTTTTGGTTTGGTTTTTTTTTTTAATACATTGATGAGCTATACCTCATAGCTGTCTGGCAGAGCTAAAGTGCAGTTGTTTACATCTCTGTGCTCGTATTTCATTTCTGCTCTGAGCCAAAGTGCTGAACCATAACAAATCTACAATGGAGAACATTTCCTCATAAAGATTGAGCACAGTAATTTTGCAAACTGGAATAGAATTTATTTGATGAAGTGCAGGGGGAAAAAAATAATAGCAAATTCATTAACTCAGTCACTTTATTCCCATTCCTGAATGTTTCCAGGCTCGTCAGAGCGGGGTTCCAACTCCCCACTTCAGGAGCATGAATCATGAGTTTTCCTGAGGAGAAAGGTTGGGCATTGACATATTAAGCTTGAACAGGCATCTGTTGTTGTAAGCAGTGACCACCTGCAATTACAGTTCTCCGTCTTGGAACCTGATGCCTTCTGTAGACTTTTAAAAGCTGTATTGACAAACATGTAGTGGAGATAATTAGCCTCTGGAGGCTTCATGAGAAAGCAGTTGCCTGGTATTGTGAGGACACAGGCTTCCTTTGCAGCATCAGCAGCAGAGGGCTGAAGTTCAACTCCTGTGACATAAAATAAGATGTGTAATTGAATTTAATTGTATTTTATCAACTGTTTGCTGATGGCAATGTGAATTTTTGATAGACTCTGCAGAGCGTGAGGAGGATGGACTTTCCTGGTAGTGGTAACAGCAGTATTTGCTGAGGCATCTCTTCATTAGCGCTGAGCCATTAATAATGGTGAGTGATATTTGGAAACATGAGCAAAAAGATGGCTTTAGATGGGGAGGATTTGGTGGGAGGCAGGGAGGGAAAGAAGAAAGCATTTTTCTGTGTGCTGCTGTGTTTTCTGAAGAACGGCAGGATCAGTTTGCCATATGAAAATAAGTTTGTAGTGTGAACTGCGGCCAAAAAAGGGGCTTGCAGCTTTTAACTAGATTGTTTTTCAGTGTACAGAGTCTGACATGGCTTGTTCTTGTCTATCCATGCACATGAACATCTATTTAGTAAAGAATAAACGTCCCTTTTGGGACATTGGAGTTGGAGTGTGGCAAGGGTCCCATTTCAGCCATGCCATCGAGGAAAAAATTGCTTGAGAAAATATGGGAGTGAAGCATGCTCATCTCCAGCTTTACCTGTGGGTACGATCACACCTTTTAATTCGCTTTTCCTTTTTTTTTTCTTTGTAATTTTTAGTTGGAAACTTAGGACTGTAGCAAAAATTATGCCGGTTGTAACGTCTCTCTGTAAACTTTTTGGTTCTGTTCTTAGGAATGTTGTACTGACACATAAAAACTGAAAGGGAGAACTTACACAAAATGTAAATAGCTGTAAAAGAGTTTGACTAGTCAGCTTGTTTGAAATGTTGAAAAAATGGATATGAAGACATTAAAACTGATTCTAGAACTTTCCAGCATGGTTTCATTGTTAGTTCTAGTTTGTTTTTAATTTGATGTAATTATTGCTGTTTGTTATAGTTACTACTTAAGAATAAATATTCTAAAATGTTATTGGAGGTGAGAGGGGAAAAAAAAAAGTTCCATGGCTATTTCTGGGATAATTTTAATTTGAATAATAATTTTAATAGTGTATCCTAGAATCCTAGAACATACCCAGAATCGAGACTGCATCAGAGTGGCTGGGATGGCAAATAATTTTTAGCTTTGGATCAGTTTCAGTTTGGAGTCACGCCTGTTATGTTTTCTAAGCTCAGAGCATGAGATATGTTACAAGAATTTGGATGCGGGAGAGCAGCATATCTATGGTTTGGAAGGAACAGTTGTCTTCCATAATGTGGAGTTTCTTAAATTAAATTAGAAATTAAAATCTGAGCATTGAGTTCCAGTTATGAGCTTTCTTGTTTTCAGTAAAGCGTTTTGATTTTCTCTTCTTACGGTTTGCACTTGTAAACAAAATAGAGGCTGCCTGCCTGTAAGAAGTAGATGAGAAACAATTACTTTATTACTTTTTTTATTTTT
>VXBJ01005178.1:352639-385439 GCA_013400055.1 Nycticryphes semicollaris
GTGGAGTCTCCTTCTCTGGAGACATTCAAAACTCGTCTGGACGCGTTCCTGTGTGACCTGCTCTAGGTGTTCCTGCTCTGGCAGGGGGATTGAACTAGATGATCTTTCAAGGTCCCTTTCAATCCCTGATATTCTGTGATTCTGTGATAGCTAGCCGTGAACTATATAGCTATAAAAAGGCATTAAATCTAGTCATAGTGCCCCATATACCACAATTGGATCAAGACTGGTTCTGCGGGAAATGCAATATTTACTTTTAATCTTACGTTTTCTTTTCAACATTGTGACATTACTGAGCAAAGTTTATTGTTTTAGCTAATCTGCTAGGTTTTTTGAGATAAGTACAGCAAGTGGTATGCTGGTTCAACAAAGGCAGCTAAGGTGTGGTCCCATGCAAAACTGTCGTCTTTGCCAGCTTCCTGGGTTCAGGCTCTCTTTTTCTCCAGAGCTTCACCTCTGCCGAGTACTATGTTGCTTGTATCATAATGATATAAAGGTATAGTAGGAGTAGAGAGGGACTGAATTGTGCTGGATGCTATCAGTGGAATGGCAAGCAGATTGCAGTTATTCCATTTGCTACTTAAAGATCATCTGTTCCCTTTATGTTCTTCCCAGTTTAAACTCTGAAGTTTAGCAGTGGCATTTATGGTGTATTTTGATAGCCCATGTAAAGTTTTCAAAAACTTATTCTAAGCTAGATATTGATGTTCTTGAAGTCTTCCTTCTCTTTGGGGAGAATTAAAGGCAACTTTTGTGTGAATTGTTTCTTGGCTCTTCTGGCAAGGAGAAACTTGATGTATCTTTTTTTATTGTGATATTGAAAAATGTGGAAAAATAGTATGTAGAATCTGGGTGAAGGTGTGGCTGACAGCCATTATGTTTTGGTGAGTGGACCCTTTAAGAATGGTTGGGACTTCTTAAAAAGGCTTTTTACTCAGAGGTTTGTGAATGTCATTCTGTGTAATACAGAAAGCAAAGGCACAGAACTTGCTATCACAAGTTGAAAAATGATACTGCTAAAAAAATTATGTAAGCTGGTTTAGTCAGGCGAATAACTCAACCTAGAGAGGATGTTTCATGGGAAGGTTGTCACTGGAGGAGGACGAGAGAAGGAGGATCTCTGGACCTCTTAGGGTATTTCAGAAGAAAGATTAAAATAAGTGATTCATTTCCTTGTTTATATTCTGAAAGAGCAGATTTCAATAACCTCTCAGAGTCTGCTGTTTTCAGCTGTGAAATCTCGCCTTTACGCCAAGGGTAGTAGAGGAGCTTTGTTCAATGGTGTGCACGGAAGGCAGTGTCACAGCATAGAGTGGTTAATCCAATTCTGGCCATATATAGTTAGGGTTTGTCCACCTTTTCAAAATTTATAATACGACTAAATGAAGAAACTTCAAAACATCCAACAGAACTTTTATTTGGGAATCCGTGTACTGTTGCATGTTCTTATTGCCATCAGTCCTTGTGTGCTGTCATGTAAATCAGCAGCCGACAGGTCTTTCTCATTTATATGACTTGTAGCAATTCATTAGCTGTGCCTTAGCTAAAGGGCTTTTATTTTTGTCTTTACAGTCCTTTAATGTGCTTGTTTCTGGCACTGACCCATGACTCTGAGTCTGTCTCTCAGATCCAGGTTGAAAATTATGTTTTCCTACAGGGTATGGATACAGTGGAAATTCATCCAGTTTGTCCAGGGCCTTATATCCGAGACTTGCTGGCATGTCCTGTCAACCTGGAGTTCTTTTGGAATGATTTCTTTAGTGAGACTGCAAGATGGAGTGGGTGCTAATGGCTTTACAGCCAGAATAGACTTTGATAGTAGATTTAGCAATACTCTTCTAACTAGCTAGTAGCTAGTGCCCCAAAGCACAACATAAGTGCATTACATAATTTTAAAAATACACTATAATACACTGCAACACGAGCATCTCGCTAACAAGAGCTGCCAAGGCTTAGCATAGAGTCTGTATTTAAAATGTTCACCGACAGACTCCATCACAAACTTCTCTTAATTAAATTTATGTTTACCTGTCTCCTCTATAACTTAACTGCATTATGAAAAGCTTCCTTATCTTTCCGTTAGTAGCAAGCTAGCCAGTAATAGAAGACTTGTATGTGACACTGATGAGTAAGTACCATTTAGGTAAACTAAATATATTCTGAGGGACCTCTCACAGTTGTTAACATGCTAGATTTAGAGAGCAGGAGGTAAGTGATGGATTTAGATAGGGAAGTGTAGGGGAGTGTGCCTGGAAATTTTAAGTGAGGAGTCATCTGCAGCTGTAGCTAAGAAAGGTCTTGAGTAATGCTAATGCACAGAAAGGCCTCCAGAGACCCTTCTTCCTGCACATCCTGTAGTTAAGGGAGAGAAAATGGCTCCTCCAGAAGGGAGTTCACTGCCCAAGACAGATAGCAGCTGCTGTATTCCACTCCTTGGAAAAGCCTCTTTTTCTTTGTCAGTGATAGATCAAGCTAAAGGGGACAAGCATCACTAAACCGAAGGTTGCTTTTCTGAATACCTCCCACAGGCTCTCTGAGGGCAGTGTTCAAGTGAAATATGTAAGAAGCACTTAGGATTTCTGAGGGACGTTAAGAGCCGTCTGCTCTCTCTGGGTTTGCTTGGATTTCAGAAGAGGGAAGAAACAGTGCAGTTGAGATGTGCAGATGAGAGATCAAGTGGGGAAAAAAATTGGTATAAAAAATGTACTGCTTTTTTCTGAGACTGTCTTGTCTATAACCTCTTCTCTGTACTGCGTGTGTGTCTGAAAGAGTGTTCAACAGCATTGAAAATCACAGAATCATAGAATTGTCTAGGTTGGAAGGGACCTTTAAGATCATCCAGTCCAACCATCAACCTAACTCTGATAAAAAACAACTCATCCCTAAACCATGTCACTAAGTGCTATGTCAACCGGACTCTTAAGTAACTTCAGGGACAGTGCCTCAGCCACCTAAATACCTCCCTGGGCAACCTATTCCAATGTTTAATAACCCTTTCAGTGTAAAAAATTTTCCTGATGTCCAATCTGAACCTCCCCTGGTGCAACTTGAGGCCATTTCCTCTTGTCTTATCACTTGTTACTTGTGAGAAGAGACTGACCCCCGCCACTCTACAACCTCCTTTCAGGGAGTTCTGGGGAGCGATAGGGTCTCCCCTCAGCCTCCTCTTTACCACGCTGAACAACCCCAGCTCCCTTAGCTTCTCCTCATAAGGCTTACTCTCCAGACCCCTCACCAGCTTTGTTGCCCTTTTCTAGACCCATTCCAGCACCTCAATGTCTTTTTTGTGGTAAGGGGCCCAAAACTGGACACAGTACTGGAGATGGAGCCTCACCAGCGCTGAGTAGATGGCAACGATCACCTCCTGAGTCTTACTAACCATGCTGTTCTTGATACAGGCCAGGATGCTGTTGGCTTCCCTGGCCACCTGGGCACACTGCTGGCTCACGTTCAGCCAACAGCTGACCAACTTCCCCAGGTCCTTCTTTGCCAGGCAGCTTTCTAGCCACTCTTCCAGAAGTCTGTAGCTCTGTGTGGGGTTGTTGTGACCCAAGTGCAGGACCTGGCACTTGGCTATAGTCAACCTCATCCCATTGGCCTTGGCCCATTGATCTAGCCTGTCCAGGTCCCTCTGCAAAGCCTTTCTACATTCAAGCAGGTCCCACTCAACTTGGTGTCATCTGCAAACTTACAGAGGGCGCACTCAATCCCATTGTCCAAATCATTGATAAAGATGTTAAAGTGAACCGGTCTCAATACTGAGTCCTTGGGAACCCCACTCATGACCGACCGCCAACTGGATTTAACTCCATTCATCACCACATTCTGAGCCCAGCCTCCAACCAGTTTTTAACCNTTCAAGCAGGTCCCACTCAACTTGGTGTCATCTGCAAACTTACAGAGGGCGCACTCAATCCCATTGTCCAAATCATTGATAAAGATGTTAAAGTGAACCGGTCTCAATACTGAGTCCTTGGGAACCCCACTCATGACCGACCGCCAACTGGATTTAACTCCATTCATCACCACATTCTGAGCCCAGCCTCCAACCAGTTTTTAACCCAGCAGAGAGTACTCCCATCCAAGCTATGGGCAGCCAGTTTCTCCAGGAGGACACTGTGGGAGACTGTAGCAAATAAACAGCATCCACAGCCTTTCCCTCATCCACAAAGCAGGTCACTTTGTCATAGAAGAAGATCAAGTCTGTCAAGCAGGGCCTGCCTCTCATGAACCTGTGCTGGCTGGGCCTGATCTTCTGGGTGTCCTTCATGTGCTGCATAATGGCACTCAGGATGATCTGTTCCATGACCTTCCCAGGCACCAATATCAGACTGACTGGCCTGTAGTTCCCCGGATCATCTTTCCAACCCTTCTTGTGTGTGGGTGTCACATTTGCTAGATGCCAGTCAGATGAGACCTCCCCAGTTTGGCAGGACTGCTGGTAAATGATGGAAAGTGGCTCAGTGAGCACTTCTGCCAGCTTCTTCAGTACCCTCGGGTGGATCCCATTGGGCCCCATAGACTTGTTTATATCCGGTTGTTGGAGCAGGTCCCTCACCACCTCCCTTTGGATTACGGGCTCTTCATTCTGCTGCCTGCCCCCATCTGCTAGCTCAGGAGTCTGGGTACTCTGGGAACAACCTACTTTGCTACTAAAGACTGAGGCAAAGAAGATATTAAGTACCTCAACCTTCTCCTCATCCTTTGTCACTATCTTACCTCCTGCATCCAATAGAGGATGAAGATTCTCCCGCGTCCTCCTCTTGTTACTAATACATTGTATTGTTTTTAACATCCAAAACCAGGTTAAGTTCTAGTTGGGCTTTGGCCTTTCTAATCTTTTCCCTACGTAGCCTTACAACACCTTGTACTCTTCCTGAGTTGCCTGCCCCTTTTTCCAAAGGCCATAAACTCTCCTTTTTTCCCCTCAGTTGTGACCATATCTCTTTTTTCAGCCAGGCCAGTCTTTTCCCCTGATGATTTGCTTTACAGCGCACAGGGCTGGCCTGCTCCTGTACTTTTAAGACTTCCTCCTTGAAAAACATCCAGCCTTCAGGGCTGCCTCCCAAGGGACTCTGTCAAGCAGGCTCTTGAAAGGACCAAAGTCTGCCCTCCGGAAGTCCATTATGGCAGTCCTGCTGGCTCCCCTCCTTGCTTCCCTGAGAATTGAGAACTCTATTAATTCATGGTCACTGTGCTCAAGACAGCCTCCAACTGTCACACCTCCCACAAGTCTTTCTCTATTCACAAACAGCAGATCCATCAGTGCTCCCTCCCTGGTCAGCTCACTCACCAGCCATGTCAGGAAATGATCCCTGAAATGCTCCAGGAACGTCCTAGATTGTTTTCTCTCAGCTGTATTGTGTGCCTAGCAGATATCTGGTAGGTTGAATTCTCACACCAGGACAAGGGCAAGTGATCTTGATAGGTTGAATTCTCACACCAGGACAAGGGCAAGTGATCTTGAGACCTCTCCCAGCTGCTTATATTCCATCCACCTCTGCACCATGATATCAGCCTTGCTGGCCCTCCCCCTGATTCTTACCCATAGGCACTCGACTCTGCTATTACCCCGAATTGGTTCTTGACATTCATAACCCTCCCTAACATACAGGGCCACCCCTCCTCCTCTCCTTCCTTGCCTGTCCCTTCTGAAGAGTTTGTAGCCATCCATTGCAGCACTCCAGTCATGCGAGTCATCCCACCGCATTTCCCTGATGGGGATTACATCATAGCTTTCCTGCCTCACAGGGGCTTCCAGCTCCTCCTGTTTACAGCATGCATCAGTGTAAAAGCACTTCACCTTTTTGGTGTAGGAGGGCCTAACTTGTAACTGACTATTCCCAGGCTTAGCCCTAGTTCCTAATCCATCAATGAGCTTTTGAATAACTCTGGGTTATTCAAAACAAAACAAATAAATTCTTTGCTGTTGAAGTTTAAAAATCCTTGTCTGTTCAAAAAGTACAAGCCAGAGGAAAGGAGAAAGAGAGGAGTGGTGGATGCAGGGGGGTATTGGAAGTGCGATTGCAGAACAGGCATCACTGAAAAGGCACCTTTGCTGAGTGATTGGTGGTTGGTTTAGGTGGATATTTGCTAGGAGAAATTTTATTGTGACAGTTGGAATTACATTTAGCTTGGCTGGATAAAGGCTACAGAATGACTTTGGTTCCCTCTGTCTTCACACAAACTGTTAGTGCTACTTAACATTACAGGTGATTGTTGGTTGCCTCTTTAGTAAAGAAAGTGCATCTTTGCGGTCCCCTGAGTGTAGATAAATAATTTTACAGAGTTTTCTGCCTGAAACTGGACCATTTCACCCTCAAGTGTGTTCACATTTCCCACGCAGTTGGAGTCATTAGCAGCAAGTGTAACTGGGTAATATTTTGGTCTAAATTGATTTGGTTTTCAGTTTCAAAGAGATACCAAAACAACCATAGTAAAGAAGCCCTTCAGAGTGACATTGTATTTCATAAGTATACAACATCTCAGCAATCTGTTCTTTGGCGATAACTCAGATCTTGTAAAACATTTTTTGATGCATTTTTTAAATTTAATTTCGATTTTTATTTTAAATGTGTGGCTTTGTCTTCAGTTACAGAGCATCTAGCACATTCTTGAAACTACTGTATTCCTGGCCAGTGTGGTTCATCCGATGGTAGATCAGAACCAGGGTTGCAAATGGCTTCTGCCCAGTAACTTGCTTTTTCCCAAAAGGTAAGAACAGCTGCTTGGACACTGAACCTCCTTCCCAGAAGCCAAATTTCAGTGCCTCCTGTGGCTTGAGAGGGATTTGGCAGGTGATGCTATTGAGGAGACTTGCGGGGTAGGTAGAGTGCAAGAGAGGGACAAGTGTTGGTTTCTGATTCCCATGGGTGCGAGGAGCTGGATGTGTGGCCAGGGGTAAGGCGCCTGGTTCCTGCTGGTAGGATGGACTATGGGGAAGATGCTGCACACTGGGATGTGCTTCCTGCACTGCTAAAAATGTGAGCATTCAGACTTGGAAGGGGAAAAGGGGAAAAAAATCCCAAATCCTGTTAACAGGAAAAGGTAAGCGTAGTGTCACATTGTGGATAGCTCTGTGCATCTTGTTCTTCCAACGTAATGAGAGATTTCATTTCCTGCATCATGCAACATGCCTGGGGCTCATGGCCATGTGTTGTTGAAATTTAAGACAAGATTTCTGCGAGATGTCACTTCCTGCCATGGTGGTGCTGTCACTAAGCAGTTGTTTCCTCTGACACCGGGCTTGTCCTTTTAATTCCTGCTCTGCTCGCGAGCCTCTGCCAGCTGGTGGCTTGACTGGGGAGGTAGGTATTCGGAGATGAAGCTCGTGTTCAGGGTGCAATCTGGATGGATATATTACTGAATTTTCACCTGGACAAAAAAATAGGTGGAGATAATCTTTAATGCAAGCAGCTATGTTGCTTTGCAGCTGAGGCAGTAGTTCAGTGGTGGTCATGCCTCCGGTGGTGAGAAGAGGATGGACCACATGATCTGTTTGTTTAATTATGACCTGTAAACCTTTTAAATAACATTGCAAAACTATTTGTTCTCACCAGAAGTTCAAAATCTAAAAAGCAGTAACTAGCTGCTCAGATGAACACTTAGAACAAAGAAGTATTACAGGCTGCAAGTCCAAATACACTGCTGATGCACCAAATGGTCCTGCCTCTGTAAAAAGCAAAAAAAAGGAGAAAACAACAAAAAGTTAAATAAAATCTTGATAGCATAAAAAATACGGCATCTCTGTCACTACAAGGTGTATGTGTGGGGAAAATAGGTACTTAAAGTACTCTTCATCATTCTGATCCAAGGGGCTATTAATTTTCCACAACCTTCATAGCAGTAGTTGTATTTTAGCATTCTAGTTATCCTTTTTCTTCCTTTACAGGCTATTCAGTGTCAGATTTACAACCTAATATTGTCAACATGAGTGACTAGATACTGTTGCTTCTTACTTCCTCCCAGAATGTGTACCCTAAATTTGCCTTCTGAAAAAACTTGGTGCTACAACTAAGTACTTCAATGGACGTCAAAGGAACACTTTATACTTGGGGAAGCACTAAGCTCACCCATTTATTTGGGAGTTATGCTCTGTAGAGTTACCCAGCTGAAGCTGGCAGATGTTTAGAACATGTTCTGCATTCAGGTGTGTAAATAGTTCCTCAGGCAGGAGGAGAAAAACAGGTTTGGTATAATCCAGTTTACCTGGTAGATTTTGTTTGGTTTTTTTCTCTGCCAAAAAACATGTGAACAGCTCGAGCAAGACGTGTCTTCCATACTGTATCATAATAATTCTGTAGTTTGAATAAAGATGTCATCTGAAAAAAAACAGATAGGGAGATCTTTTCTTGCAGTAAATCAGCATTTTGCATGCACAGCATTTCCTTCAAAGATTGGTTTTGCACTTACCATCAGATTCAAAACTGATCATCAGGATATAATCTGTCAGTTTAAGCCTTTGTTATATGGGCAAGCAAAAAGATAAATGTGCCTTATTGTGGAACGTTCTGTGGAGCAGAAATGAGAGTAGAAATCAGCAGCATCTTCAGGAGCCACGAGCTCAGGCATTTAATTAGTGGGAAAAGGTATTCACAGATGTTAAACCTTCATGCATGCTTTCACTCCATGATTAACTTCATTGAGTTTTTATCAAAGAGTTTGTAATGAACAGACAATTTCATTTGACCAGAAAAAAAAACAACCCACATATATATAAAAAAGACCTGCAGTTTCTAGGAAGCTATTGTGTAACACTGGTGTCTTAAATGATGTGGCAACAGGATTTTCACTATAGCGAAAAGCATCAGGTCACAGGGCCACAAGAGATCTTTCAAGACAAGATGTTCCTAGTTCAAGAGGAGCAAATTTTAATGAGAGAAGAACGGACTAGTTTAGTTTCTTGATAGAAATCAAAGTCCTTTTCTTTAAAAGAAAATAAATTCTCTTCTATACTACTGCTAAAGCTTTTGTTTGAAATACTATTGCAGTGTAGCTATTACTTGGCAGCTTGGCTTGTTCTCACGTTACAAGAATGATGCTAATAATTCCTATTGACTGCTGTGACCTCTGCTGGAGGAAAGAGAGTCCATTTTCTTGTAGCCCTTCCTCTGTGAGCCTGGCAACATATTCTCTATTTATTTATTTATTACTTGTTTGTGCCCTGCAGCAAATTTCCCTACCTGCCAGGTGGCTGAAGTGATTTGCATACTTTGTCATTTATCTCTTGTCATAAATCTAGTTCAAAAGCAAATATCTGATGAAATTTTAATCTTAATAAGCTTTCAATTCTATGGGTGTGTGCTTTGTGTACGTTGTGTGGCATAATTTATCTTTGCATTGAGATGTCTGTATTAATGTTTAAGTCCACAGCTATGTTTTTTATTTGCACCTTTGCCTTGCACTGCATTAAGATTGGGTTTGTACAACATGTCACGTTTTGAGTGTCTCAGGGTCGTTGATGTGTAAGCCTAGATTGCGTCACTGTTCTGGGTGCCTGCACTCAAAGTGCATTCAGATCTGCTTAGTTTGAAGTCTGCTGCAGTTCTGCCTGGTTTGTTTGGAACCCACTGGCAGCGAAGTAGTTTCCGAATAACGAATCTTTGGCTTCAGACTGTAAGAATAGCTGCTAACTAAGTTTCTCATTCCTAAACACTGTAAACAATGGCTTACGTTTGGACTGTATGTTCCAGTTAGAATCATAGAATCATTCAGGTTGGAAGAGACCCTTGGGATCACCGAGTCCAACCATCAGCCCTACTCTACAAATTCCTCCCCTACACCAAATCGCCCAACACTACATCTAAACGACTCTTAAACACATTCACAGATGGGGACTCAACCACCTCCCTGGGCAGCCTATTACAATGTCTGACCATTCTTGCTGTGAAAATTTTTTTCCTAATGTTCAGCCTAAGTTTATTAATTAGTTTCCTCTTTATGGAGAAGCACGCTCCTGTTTTGTTGCTTTTGGGAATGTATTTTTTTTTTAAGCCTGAAGGACTTTTAGCTGAATTTAAAGCAGGCCTGTCATGCCATCAAATCCACAACCACTGTTGCCACGATATCTCTGCCCCAGAAAGGTTGCAGAATGGAGCAGGAGTAACCACACCTATCCCCTGCTTTTATGAGGACTCCAGACCAGTACATTGTGGCCCTGTTGTGCCAACCAACCCAAACATTTTGAGCTGTGCCCCAAAAAAGCATGACTGAAAGATACTTTTGGTTGATAGCTCTCATCATCCTAGGAGGAGCTTAAAAGAGACGGCACATATAGGTGCACACGGTGTTTGTTCTCTGCACGTTTGTGGGCAGCGTTGTTGTATTTTGGTTGTAAAAGAAGCCTTCTCAGATGGGGAACCAGGTCAGCAGAGTGCTAGGTTTTGGTGTGGGAGGCTTTTAGGGGAGGAGTGTGAGATGGAGCTAGTTGCTTCTGTATGCAGCCTTTGAGATTCTCTGTGTGCTCTTTTCTTCTGGTGGAATGGTGTCTTTCTGTGCCGTCCTGGCTGCCTGCAATGAGACAGGCATACAGACTATGGGTTGGGGGCACAGCTGCAGCACTGGCACAAGAAGAGAAAAATAGCTGGGAGGGGAAAAGTAATAGGATCCACTTGAAAGACTTGGGTTTCTCTGTGTGTGAGGGAGCTCAGGGTTAGCGCTTTCTGTCATGGCTCCGGGGGCTGGAATGGCACTAGAAGGTGATGCAGAGCAAAGCGTGAGGAGAATAATCCTAAAGAGGAAAGGTCTGGGAAGATGGAAGACATCTCCACATTCTCTTGCTGCTTGCTAGAAGCTCTGGACAATTCTTGCCAGGCAGATTTCACCAGTCTTGCTCCTTCATGTCTAAAGCTTTGCAGCTTACTGAAAGAAGGTTGCCAGAACTCTTGGAGACCACTGTGACCATGATGTTGCACTTAAGAGAGGAATTTATAAACCCAGAGGCTGTGCTTCTCATCTTTATTAGTAGACAAGAATTAACTCTAAAAGAACTTTTATGCTATTGAAATTCAAGTTATAAAAGTAATCTCCAAAAGTGTGGAAAAAATGTAAGGGGGGGTGCAGCGGAATCTGATAGATTTTGAAAATTAGATTAATCTTACAAATCCAAACCTTAGAATTTTTTATTTTTTTTAACCTTTCTTCTATAAAACCTTTATCCTTATTTCAGGGAATGATGGTATTTGAACATGGTGATACTGACATAGTAAAGTAGCAGTTATTTCCTTTTCCTACAAGATTGACTTAAGTAACATTTCTATTGTGTAGCAAAAAAAAGTCTGCCTGCCTGCTTGACATCTCCTCTTAAAAGCTTCTGAAGACCTTGTGACAAAAGGCAGTCTTTTAAGAATCATAATTACCATTTACAGATTATAAGATTCATTCTACCGTGAACTTCAGTAGAACAGAAGGAATACAATGGTTACTGAAATTAGAGTGGTGATGTCTAAAATACATTATCTCCACCTCTTTTTTGGGGGGAGGGGGGACTCTTCCTGTAAGCCCATCTCCAACATGTATACCAAGACAGCACTCTTCTGTGGAAAGTATTTAGAAATTCTTTCGTACTCGCAGAAGCACTTTGCCTTCTGGAGAAATTAAGAAATGCCAGCAACTGGAGTCCTTACAGCATCCCTAGAAATGGATTGCAGTGCCACTTCTGGTGAAACACTGAAATGCAGGTGGATCCAGAAGCAGATGAATTTGGATCTGCCACTCTTAGTGTGATACCGTTAACAGCTAGATGACAGCCAGTGTGAGTTTATTAGTACTAGCGATGCAACTTTAAGTCATCTTTTAAAAGCAAAGATTTTTTGGGGTTATAGTGTGTTGTGATGTTACGGATCCAGCTATGCATTTTTTGAGACTGCTGGTGCTGCCTGATTTTTTCCAAATTATACCTTTATGGGAATACTCCCAGGAAGATAAAAGGAGGGATGTTTTCTTGATGGGGAAGGACTGAATTTCTGCTTAATCGCTGCAATAATCCTTAGTTTATGTTGTAGTTGAAAGAAATATTTCCATAGGTCCCTCCTTACACCAAGCAGTCACGAGTATCTTGACTTCCAAAGGGGGTTGTGAGCTTGCACAATGAAGGGATAACTTTTCTCAATTAGTTGTACAGTTGGCTTAGGTTGGTTTCTAGTTGTTTACTTCTTCTCAAACTGCAAAAACAACATAAGTAACATTATTTTCATATGGGAGGTCTGCAAATGCAATTCTGTGTTGAAGAGCCTGTGTTATAGACTGATAGAATCATTCAGGTTGGGAAAGACCTTTGGGATCGTTGAGTTCAACCCTCTGCCCTACTCTACAAAGTTATCCGCTACACCATATCCCCCAACGCCACATCTAAATGACTCTGAAACACATTGAGGGATGGGGACTCCACCACCTCCCTGGGCAGCCTGTTCCAATGTCTGACCACTCTTTCTATGAAAAATTCTTTCCTAATGTTAAGTCTAAACCTACAGACTAATTTGCTTTGGTTCACCTGCCAAAAATGTTTCAATTGAAGGCTTTCTTCTCTAGAGAACAGGGGGAATGTTAGTGATAAAGCCTGATTGCTTAGTAATTTTCTGCCTATTAATCCAGAGAAGTCAATTCCCTTTTTGAAGAAGACAGCAATAGTTTATTTCATTATTTTTACAGTAGCTTCTATTTAAGATAACATCATTTTGCCACCCTACTCCAAAAAAGTGGGCCTGAAAGACAGATTTGCCTGACCCTTCTTTAAACGCCTGCATTCCTGCAATCTAGATGATTAATCTTAATGTTTACATCAAGTACTACTATGGTTTTGGATAAATTCATACTGGACTTGCAGCTTCCCTTTGCCTCTAGCTTAGGGGAGACAATCTGGCCGCTTCCAAAACTGAATGGTGCACTACAACTTGACGGTTAGACTTGACAGGAAAAACACGTTTTATGTCCAGCTTCTTAGGCAATGACAGATTGGTTTATGTTCCCTCCCTTACCCTATAGTCCATTAAATAATGTTGTACTATCACCTTCCATTCCTCAGAAGGTTATTTTCTGGCTTCAGCAACACAAAGGATTTTTGTGGTGACTTTTCAGAGTGCCTGATTGAAGCTGGCTAGCTTTGTGGCATCTATTAAAACCAAGTCTCAGTCAATGACTAGCAATAACCGACGTGTCAGAAATTATGACCCTGATCCTTCAGTTGTTAGCTAGGACTTCAGCAAGCATGACATATGTGATAATGAGCACCGAAGGAAAAAATTAGTGTTTCTATAATTTTATTTATAAAAATGACTGCATGGAGCAATCTGACTTGAACCTGCAGGCTTTCATTTCTGTTTTTCTTAATACTGTTTACATTCTTTACATTCTCTAAATCATTGCTGTTGAGGGGAAAAAAAATCAATATAATTTGTCCATATTACATCAGTTGCCTAAATCCCACTAAATTCTACATTAGAATTGGTTTTCTTTTATGTTACAGCTAAAATGCCAATCATCAGATTTGACTCAAGCATTTTTATTTTCATTTTTGCTCTTCATTTTACTATAATTTGTATCTTGGATTAAATCTACTTTGCGGAGTGTGGAAGATGTTGATTTCCTTAATAATGGGATATCGAACCATTTAGGCTTGGTAGTGGGTAGTATTAAATTTTTTTTCGGTAATATTTCTAATGTGGAGAAAATATGCTACATTATGTAAGGCTACATTTTCAACTTTATGGTTGCAAATCTGCAATAACTTTTTTTATGCTCTTGGGCCATTTAGATTATCTCTTGATGGAACTGAGTAATAGAAAAAACTGTCCAGCAGGAAGACTTGGAATTTTAGCACGTGCTTGATCTTCTTTGTTCAGGCATAAAACAAATTCTGTTGTTTTTTTTTTTTTTTTTTTAATAGCAGTGTTTTAGAAGAAGGGGGTTAGAGAAAATAATGTATTATGGAGGCATTCTGTATCTTTCACCCATTGTGTAGAAACAAAAAGAGCATGTTATAACTGTATGGTCTTAATAGTGCCAAGCAGGTTTTAGAGGAGAAAGAAATGGAGAAGGAAAATGGGGATGATATTAATGCTCAGTGAGTGAAATAAATACATGTTAATAGCTGACCTAGGATTTAGCAGGACTAGTTTGCTGGAATGGATGATGTATACATTTGTGGGGGTGACTCCTTAGCCTGATTTCCAAAGGAAGAAGAAAAAAAAAGCCTTATGTAACTTTTCTGCCTGTTTCTATGCCTGTCATGCATTTTAACTCATTGTCGAATGTGTTTCAAGCTGGCCAGATGGGTGGTGATCTCAGTGGTCCTAAAATAGTCTACCGCAGCCTTTAGCCAAGAGGACCTGTGCTCCTTCCCCGCCTCTTGTCTCTGACCTGCTCGGGAAGTGGAGGGGGCAGTAAGTGCTTGCCCATGGCCCCAGGCAGATGCCATGTGGCTGGCCAGCCGGTGCCCGCGTGGGGCTGGATTAGCCCCAGCTTGTGGTGCTCTCTCTCTCTCTCCCAACTATCAGGTCAAATTAACCTTGGTAGGTGTCCCCTACCAGTTTTTAAGCGTTGAACTGGGGGGAGGTTGGCAGATGCACACACAGAAGGCGCCGTCTCTCTTTGTGGCTGTTTGCCTGGGCTTGATCGGCAGAGGAGTATGGATGATTTCTGCTGGCGGGGGGACTGTAGGCTGGACACCTCGCGTCACTGCATTCAGACCCATCCTATGAAGGTGCCATGGCAAGTGTGTGTTAGTTGTTTGTGACTTTGCCCTCCATAGGAGAGAGGGCGCGAGCATCCTGTTTGCCAGCCAGATCAGTCACGCGGGGAGGTCTGCTGCCTGCCTGCAGCCTGGATCCATGGTGCCGCAGAGAGGCTGCCATGGCTTATCTGGCTTTCCGACTGCTTCCCTGGCAGCTCATCTAGACAGGCATCCGTGAAGCGGCTGAGAAAAGCCTTCAACAGATTGAAGATGACTGTCGGGCTCTGGGGGCAGAGGTGAGAAGGACGGAATGCCTTAGTGGCAGGCTTCTCAGTCCTGTCTCGTAAGGCTTGATTTTAATGCAAACTTATTAAGAGCTCAGAAAAAAAAATAATCCTACTTTGGAAGAAGACTGGGCACTTTCCAAGAAGGCCCACTTGACTAAGAAAGGAACTGCTTTGGGAAATGAAACTCAGAAAGGCAGCATGAAAAGGTGGAGCACACAGAAACAAGGACGGATAACAGAGGAGGAGTACAAAAGCATAACTTGGTCGCATAGGAAAAAAAAATCAATAGAAAGAGAAAAGACCAGTTAGAGCAAAAACTAGCTGAAGTAACAACAAGGGATTCTCAAAGTAGATCAATAGCAGAGGAAAGTTTGAGAAAGCTGTAAATTCATCGATGAATAGGAGAGATAAGCTAGTATATGATGGTATAGAAAAATGGAAGCACTAATTGTTTTATTTGCCTGAGGGAAAAGCCATTTTCCTGCCTCTGTATATGCCAGCATTTTCTGAGAAAGGGAGGCACAGCCAACAGCTGAAGAGTAACAGGCTAGCAGCCACTTGGAGAAGCTGGATATATTCAGATCAGTGGGATTGGATGGGAGCTGCTGAGGATGCTGAAAGAGCTGACAGATGTGAGACCTCTGCAGAAGAACTGTGCAGTTGTAGGAGGTCCCCAGTGAATGAAAAAAGGCTGATATTTTACCTGTCTCTAAGGCAAGGTAAGAGGGAGCATCTGGGCAATTATAAGCTGGTCAGCTTCACCTCGTGGCTTGGAAAGATCATGGAGCATATTCTCATTTCCAAACAACACGAAGAACAAGAAGACAGAAACAGTCAGCATGGATTAAGCAGGGGCAAATTGTGCTTGACTCACCTTATCGGTGCCTTGGATGAAATGACTTGCTACAGGAGTGAGGGAGAGCAGTAGCTACCTTGAATTCAGTAGGGCTTTTGCTGCTGACTCCCATAGAGGTTTCATTTGGAAGCTGAAGAAGTACGGGCTAGGCAAGTGGAACTTTAGATGGGTTGAATAACTGCTGAATGATGCTTTATATCCAGTTGGTGGTCCTTAACAAGCAGGGTACGTGAGGGAATGAGACTGAGGCTGACACTGTTAGGGTTTTTATCAATAGCCTGAGACATGAAGGAAGATGCACTTCATGCATATTTGCAGATACACTGAATTATGTTGATATGCTGGATGGTGGACCTTCAGTCCAGAAGGAACTCAAAAACTCTGCAGACTGGGGCAGCAGAAACCACTTGGAAGTGGGCTTAGGAGAAATACAAAGTTCAGCATGTGGTGTAAATTAACCCCATGTGTTATGTTGAATTGAGAATAGGACATAAATGTGTTCTCATTGCAAATAAGGCATATAAGACACTGGGCTACATTAGAAGCAGCACTTGAAGGAAAGTTTTTCCCTCCTCTCCTTAGTGTTCATGAGGCTCTCTGGAATAGTCCATTCAGTTTTGGAGGCCCCCCTCTTCAAGAGGTAGGTAGAAGAGTTGGAGAAGGACTATTAGGAGGCCTAGCAATATGGCAAAGGGCTTTAGGAATGTGGCTGCAAGGGAGAGGTTGGCAGAGCTGGACCTGTCTAGTCTGGAAAAGAGGAATCTGAAGAACTGTCCAGTAGTAGCCTGAAACTTCTTGAAGGGCGTTTACAAAGAAGATAAAGCTGATCTTTGTTCAGTAGTGGCAGGTGGCAAAAAGAAGGATGCACTGGCACACCTTGTATATTGGGATTGAGCAGAAGGGAGGAATGCTTACATGCAGGGGATGAGCAGTACTGGAAGAGTTTACCCACAGATGTGGTTTAATCTCTGTTGGCAGAGGATTTTGATACTCATTTGGACAGAACCATTGCTGACTTGATCTGCTGTTAGCGATAGTTCCCACTTGGACAGCAGATAGGGCAGAAGTTCGTCCTAGCCAACACTTCTTTAATTCTGTGAAGTCTCAGAGACACAGGGGATCCGGAGACAGTTTGGTTCAAGTATGATGCTGCAGGAAACCAGTCCTCATTCAGGCGAATGCTTTCATGGACTGTTTGTTGGCGTGGCTTTTTGTATGGTGTCATTATCCCAAATTTCATAGATAACTGGAAAAAGGGCTGCTTCACTCTGGATCTTTTAAAATACTTTAAAAATCTGTACAAAAGGATGGTTATTCTGTCAGTATCATTATGCATTGCCTATAGGAGTGTATTTTTTGCCTTAGGGAACTAGGCTTTGCATGTGTATCTCTTGTCACTCTTATCACTTCAGCTGAAATAAAGCAGCTTCACTATTTGTACACCTGAGCTATAATTTGAAAAGTTTACAGTTACTTTCTGATTGGAAACAGGGATGCTTTTAGCACAAGTAGTTTGAAAAGCTGCAAATGTTGCCTGTGTATTCTCAGCTCACCACTTCTCTGCTGTCTGCGTAGATTAGCTCAAGGTCTAAAGTCCTGAAACACTGGCCCATTTGATAAGTACTGCCTGGATTCAGGCAACCTGATGAAAACACATGTAATTCCAAGCTTGACTGCCTTTTGTTGTGCTACTGCTTAGTCTCACTGTCTGCTGCGAAGAGAGCGTTTTGGTTCCGTTGAGTGACGGTCAATAGCGGTACTTTTATATACATTATCTTTGAGAGACTGAGATAGTCTGAAAGTAAACCTATCGCCGTCTATTTGTCCGCTTTCATGTTTTGGATCTGTCTTCACAGAGAGCTCTCTGTGTGTGTGCTTGCATGCTTGTAATCAAATTTTTAGTGCCCTGCTTATTCTTCTTTCTAACTCCTGCTCATACCTTCACAAAAAGCTATCTGTGTGCGCATGAAGTGATTGGGTGTGTGCCAGTACAATCTGAAAGCAATAAAAAGATATTTTCACTGCTTCTTTAAAAGATTAAACAAACTGCGGAACTTCCAATCAGTTTATCAGTTTTCTTGTTTAATCTCATCACTATGCATGGAGCCTCTTTACTGATGTAGCTTTCATTAGTGTTTATGCAAATTTTGCATTAACTCCCGTTCGTAATAATCTAGTTTTTATTAGCTAGGCAGCTGTATTGATTGGAATTTTCTGAAGCTATGTTTAATAGCTGAGGAGCAAAGAATATCTGAAATATTCATTTTAAGGGTACGCCTAAAGTGTAGACACACCTTTTCAAATATCGCTGAACTACTTAGTTTACAGAAATAACACAGTTGGTTGCAAAATCATATGCAGCCACTGTTTATGCGGTTACTGTTACAGGTGTGGAGTTACTGTAGGGGCTAAAAGAGTGTATGAGCAACGTAGCAAGAAGGGACATACAGGGATATAGTGGAGAGGTTGCATGAGCTTTGTATGTGCAGTTTATGCACCTGGACTGGAAAGTTTAATGCATATGCACTGACCAGATGCACTATATATCTCCATAATTAACTGGGTAAGTTGAAAGGTTTTGGGGTTTTGTTTGTTTTTCTTTTTTCTGTTGGTCTGTTTTTCTAGAACGCTGAAGGGAAATGTGGAATATAGAATCATAGAATGGTCCAGGCCAGAAGGGACCTCTAGGGCCATCTAGTCCAACCTCCCCATGGTCAGCAGGGACACCCCCGACTAGACCAGGTTGCCCAGGGCCTTGTCGAGCTTCACCTTGAATATCTCCAGGGAAAGGGCCTCAACCACCCCCCTGGGCAACCTGTTCCAGTGTTCCACCACACTCATAGTAAAGAACCTATTCCTAATATCCAATCTAAATCTGCTCTTCTCCAGCTTGAAGCCATTGCACCTTGTCCTGTCACTGCAGGCCTTTGTAAACAGACCTTCCCCGGCCTTCCTGTAGGCCCCCTTCAGCTACTAGAAGGCTGCTATTAGGTCTCCTTGGAGCTTCCTCGTCCACCCATCAAATCTGTGCCCCTCCAATTTGTTGAGCAGGACCGTGCCAAAGGCCTTACAGAGGTCCAGATAGATCGCATCCGTAGGTCGTTGTTTATCTACCGACATAGTCACGCTATCATAGAAGGCCACTAGGTTAGTCAGGCAGGACCTGCCCCTAGTAAAGCCATGATCCCTGTCCTCCATGTGCCCAAGCGTGGCATCTAGAAGGATCTGTTCCATGATCTTCCCAGGTACAGAGGTGAGGCTGACAGGTTGGTAGTTCCCAGGGTCCTCCTTTCTATGCTTTTTAAAAATGGGTATGTTGTTTCCTTTATGGGAATACATCGCTTGCAGGTGGCTTTGCTGTACTACCCATCCTTGCACCATAAGACCAAGGCTGTGCCTGTCTGGGAATTGGGTGTAATCATAATTATCCTTTTGAATGAAGGATTGATAGTCCTAAAATAGACTCAGGATCTGACCTGAAAATTAGCTGGAATTTATAAATGTATGTGTTTAGATGTATTATTGATGCATGATGACTGAAGTCCAAAACAGCTGCAAAACATGATGTTTTAAATTGTTTATTTTTTGAGCTGTGTGTCTCATGGGAGAATTTCTAATGCTGACGTGGGGCTCAGACACCACGTTGCTAATATTCTTGATCACTCCACTGCTGTGGCCAAGAACACTGAAAGCTAATACTTATTTCAGTGGTGATTTTGTAATTTTGGTGTAATTTTTGCATGAATCAACTTATTTTGCAAAGCTGAAAATTATGAGGTAACAGTGGGCTTGATTTGGGATGGTTGCTTTTTAATTGCTATGCTTGGTTGTGTAGCAAGCTGAAAGAGAGCACTGTCAAGTTTGAAAATTAGGGTCATCACTCTGCCTTTGTAGAAGCCCCTTCTGAAAAGCTGAATTTTTTTTTCAGTGGCTCATATTTCAGATGTAAACAAAAATGAAAGCGTGCCCTTATATTTTCTAGTACCAAGGAAAATTGACTATGTGAACAATTGTCTTAAATACTGTTGAATAAACTATTACTTCACACATAGCAATGGTTGATACGACAAACTGCAAGGAAGTTGCAAGGAGCTATATGATTCATGGCTGTCTGGATTGAGGAAACAAGATATAATTTGATTTTAAGCTTAATTTTTTCATGTGGAAATGCTACTGAAGGGTATGCGGGTTTGCTGCTTTTCCTCTTCAATTTAACCATCCCATTGTCCCTTTGCAGGTGAACTACGTAGCTTTAAAAATTAATCAGCACTGTTAATAGGGATGTAAGTCATAAATAAGACTCAGTAAATGCTATAAATGTCCAAGTCAGTAAGAATCCTAAATTTTGTTTTGTGATCTCATTCTAGTTAAGGTGTTTGTGGTCCACAGGCCATTGGTGTATGGTGATTTTACTTGCTTAACGTAAAATAGATTGTGTTATTTCTATGAACCTATATTTAGTACGTCAGATGTACGTGGCTGCATTCAGTATTCACAAAGAAAAATCATGTGATGAATCTTGGTTTGAGGGTGACGGAACAGTGGAACAGGCTGCCCAGGGAGGTTGTGCAATCCCCTTCTCTGGCGGTTTTCAAGACCCGCCTGGATGTAGTCCTGAGTGATGTGCTGTAGGCAATCATGCTTTAGCAGGGGAGTTGGACTAGATGATCTCTAGAGGTCCTTTCCAACTCTGACAATTCCATGATTTCAAACCTCCAAATTTGTGAATAATCTGGAACAGTGTAGTCTATCTTGGTTGCCTGTACTGGGAGTTGTGTTTTGCATCTTACGCTGAAGCGCCACACAAGATTCAGTGCTTTTATTTAGTATTTATTTGATATTACCATCTTCTTATAAACATATAGTAAAATGACATAATATTAATAATTAGTTGTTCATTTGGTAAAAAAAGGATAAAACTAGCTTTTGCAGTTCTTGTGTTTTATGATCATCAGGTTTTGCTGTACCTCTCAAAAGGTAAGGAGGATTGGCTGCACTGCACAGCCAGAGTGCACAGACTGACTGTTTTCACTTGTGCTTGCTGTCTGCCTGGCATTGTAGCTAAGTGCCTCCCAGGTAAAATTAACAGTAGTGAAGTCTGTAGCAGCAACTGACTTTGAACCTTCTCTGACTCCTGTAAAGACTTTATTTTGATAAGTATATTTATCATTTTGAATATTAATGTCATATCCATAATGAGTGGGAGATGTGTGTAAGAGAGAGTCACTGTGTACAGCGACATCTGGGAGGTTCAGACTTTTCCACCCCAAGCACTGGTGTAGAACTGTTCCCTAACAAAGTAATAATGAGTTCTAGCAAATACATAATTAGGTTCTGCTTTTTCTCAGTTTGTGTCCTTTTTTTTATGCCTTCCCAAATTTGAAACTCTGGAGTGTGAGCCCTGGGTTGTGTTACTGGGCAGAGGGTGATCTTCATGCTATAGTAGTCAGCGGGTGCCTTGTGGATTTCTTTTCCTACATTTTGCTGAATGAAGAGCAGAGCAGTAAGAAGCAACATTCTTTGGAAACAACTCAGACAATGCCTGGAGGAAAAGAATGCAGAGCTGAAAACAGCAATTTTTAAGTACATGAGGGGAGTTGTGTTGCTGCGTGATAATTTCTACAACCCAGCAATGCTGAAACATATATTTACACCCTCCTCTCTCCTCCTTGTGTTACACTAGCAAACAATCAACAGTTGGAATTATCAGTTGTTACTAATGCCACCTAAAGCATTTTGAAGAGAAATAATTTTGAGTGCATGTATGGATAAATTCATTTACTGATGTGGCTTCTCCATTTTTAGTAATACTAAAACATGTTTCAAACAGTGTTTAGAAAATAGGTATGTTTTTCCCCTACAAGAAGGTACAAAAGACCTTTCGTCTTTTGTCTTGTCTAGTTTAGAAATTTTACCTTTCCTTCCTACATTAATCAACAGGAATATAGAAAAACCTAATTATTTCAGTGAGCTAATTCTGGCTAAATCCTGTGATGCAGAACAGCACGTGAAACTGCTCGCGCCCATCCATTACTCAGGCCTGCAAGAAAAAAGGAAAAAAAAAAAAAGAAAGCCTATATATCATGGATTATATTTTGCTTCAGGCATTCCCTGACCTACTGTATTATGATTTGGCAGCTACATAAAAAAATTAAAAGCTATTTGGGTTCTTACCAAATACGCTATATCAAAATAGAAAATACCAGTAATTCAAGCTGTGGAATAGCTTTTAGATGGATGATTATTCTGAAGATTTTAATAGTCCAATAAGAACCTAATCTAATTGCATGTTGAAATGAAGTTAAATAATTTCCAAATAGATTAGAGAAAGGGAATTGCATTTTGGCAGTGTGGTACAACACCCTTCTTTCTCATTGAGTGCACACATTTAAAACCTATATAATTTTGACTGAACGAACGCCTCCCAAAGGAAATAAGTATAACCAAATGATTATGATATCCGCGTCGCCCACTTAGCGAGAGGATCATGACTGTAATGCACTCTCTCTTAAGGGTATCCATAAGATCCAGCTCCCTCTTTGTTTCCCAGTTACGGTGTCTGCAAGGCATCTGGTGGGGTAAAGGCAGGCCCTGATCACAGTTCACAGGTGGCCTAACCCTAACAAGGAGCTCAGGGGTACATTTGAGACAGTAGCATGAACATGGGCTGACCTCGGCACAACCAGCAGTGTGAGACGGGAGTCAGTAAACACACGGATGCATTTTGCTAGTTGATGGATCCACCAAAATATTTTTGTGCCTGTGGAGCAGATCCTGAAGGACAGAGGGCTGCAAGGGCTGTCAAGGACTAATCCCATCTTCCCTTCAGACCCTAAATGAAAAGGACTGGAAGCAGCGATTCAGGTCAGAGCTTTTTGGTAAAAAGGTGAGTCTTGGATAGAGCATTTGACTTTCATATGGGTGTGGCCTCCTTGATCTTGTCACTTCTTCAGCTATTTCAGGTCTTAAGGTGAAGTCCACACTTCTAGCTGTGGAAGGGGGGCACATGGGTGAGCTGTGAATGTGTATATGAAGTATACATACTGTGAATAGTAAATACAGGGCTAGGATGTGGTTGGGGGGAGAAACTACGGCAAGAGTGATGCAACCTTCTCCCATGCAGCTGTAAAACATCTGCTTTTGAATAACTCTCTTGTGACCCTTTGCGTCTGATTTCGTTTTATGTTACTACACTCCGGATAAGCATATTGTAGTTTACACAGTGAACATAGATGTTTGTGTTTTCTTCTGTGCCTGAGGTGGCCTATGGGTGTGCTTTGACAAGATGCTGAGAAGAGCTAATCCATGTACAGCAGTTGCAGGTACAGTCTCCTCTACCACCAGTGGAGCTGGTTTGGTGCTTTTGTGCTCAGCACTGCCTGGGCACCCAAAGTGACATGAACACTGTAGGACTTCTGATGAGAGTGTTTAGGAACTCTTCTGACACCAACGTCCTGAAGGTGTCGTTAGCAGGAATACTGAAATGTAACATATGCATTTCAGCCAGGGAGAGGTGAGGGCAGGAAGGGAGATGGAACAGTTCAATTCAGGTGCCCAAATTTTTTGCATTGGAAACTTTCTAATTTAGAAGATCTATAACCCTGGGGGACTGGTTAATGTACTATACCACCATGCTCTTTAAACATTGAGAAATACTCTTTTCTCCATAGTTTTTTAAGTGTTACTTAAAGAGGAAGAAGACAAAAAAGAAGTAAAAAGCTCTGTATCTTTTTTTTATTTTTTCCCAATTTTGTATGGGGTGGTTTCTTTGTGGATGGTTTCTTTAACCAGTCTGGTATTGTCTGTTTCCACATAGATTGATTCCAATATTAAAAAAAAAAAGGGGGAAATATTGAAGCCAGAGTTTGAAAATAAAACTTACAACATCTTAGGAAGAATAGGGGACCTCGGAAGAATCATAAAATCATAGCGTTGTCTAGGTTGGAGGGACCTTTGAGATCATCTAGTCCAGCCATCAACCTAACTCTGATAAAAACAAGCAAGCAAGCAAACAAACAAAAAAGCAATGACCCATCATTAAGCAGAGTTAAGTGTGCTCTTATTTTTATGTATGCTGGTTATCTTAAAATATAAGACTTTTTTTTTTTGTTTTTTTCCTTGTAAGACTACCAATAGCATAGAAAAGTCCTTCCATTTATGACAGACTTCAGATTTCAGAAGGGATTCTTTACAGCTCATCTCATCTTTTTTGTCCTCACCTTGACCTTAACAGCTAAAAAACTCCCAACCAACCAACATTCCTCATATTTAGCAGTTAATAGAAACAGCCTATTCAAGCTGCTTAGAAAGTTCCTTGTTTAAAGTTTTTGATATTATGAACTGATGTCAAACCACTAGACAAATTCTAAAATTCTATTCTAAAATCATGTGCCACTCATCTCTTCTGATGCTTGAGTTGCCTTTCCTTTTGGGGTGTGAAAGTGGAATGTTTTCCTTTAACTTCTGTGTAAGAAAGTGGAGCGGAGTACGATAGCGTTGAGGGTTAGCACGCTTGAGAGTGCCATGGAGCAGCAATCAATCTTGCATATTGGGAGTATCTAAGCGGGTAATGGTGATTAATGTTCAGCGGGATGCTGTGTGCTATAGCTGTGTGCCTCTTCCCTTCAATCTGTATGCAGACAGAGTCCTGCAAAAGCTGAAGAAAGCCAGGATGATGTGCTTCGGCACAGCCTTGTTAGCTCCAGGATTTCTTACATGCAGACATGCATATTGTGGGTGCTGCTTATGTGTTGGGTTTTTTTTTATTATTTTTTAGTCATTTGGACCCTTGATTTGCTCTTCTCTTTTCTGGAAAGTGACTAGAGACTTTGAACAGTCTAGGGTTTTTTGGGACGGGGGGTTGTGATTATGTAGTGGAGATAGCTGGGAAACTGCTGTTGCCCTGCCGGTTGATTCCCAAGCAAAATGTAACTTTGTCACATTCAAAGAAGATAACTCATTTGAAAGAGGGAAAACTAGACTGTATGAATGTCTATTTGTTTTGTGGGTTTTTTTTTTAATACACCTGTAGGCATCTGATGCTTTCTAGTATAACGAACGTCGTAAATAAACGTGCAGTCTGTTTAACATGCTTTAATGCATACTTGTAGCTGGAGGGGTTAGTTGAAAGGGGATGTGGTTGCAAAATCAAGTTAAGAGAAATCTTTGTTCCAAAAAACCAGATTTTACAACATTCTATTGTGTTGAACACTGGAGTCTGTTTTAGTGAAGGCCTAAAAAAGCTGGGGCCAGCTGAGGAAGGAGCCAGGAACCCATGAGCGGGGAACCCAACACCATGCAGGAGCCTGGCCAAGGTGGAGAGAGTTCTCTGAAGTTAACTGCCTGATGTCCTGTCCCCTGTGACACTATATGGTGTTTATCTTTGAATTTATTCTGGTACAGTCTGTCCAGTGGGACTAGAAAATTGAAACATTGCCATATAATGCTGTTGCCCCAGATTGCAGCAATTTAGCAGAGATAATTTAGTTGTTGGTACTGCTGTGAGCTAACGCGTGAGTTATCGGTTAATGAAATATGAGCACTTTAATCCAACTTTTAAGAAACGGTAACATTTTAAATGAAAATTTTTTTCTCTTGATGTCTCTAAATTGTGGAAGAAAAAAGCCCGGCAGCTGCATGGCAAGGCCATCCTGTTCTGCAGTAGCTTAGGTAGTAATAATGGTGTGATGGGACCTGCCATTTACAATAAATATGCAAAGCTCAGTGAAGACAAATCAGCCCGAGGAAGAGATAATCAGGCATTTGACTATTCTAGAAAATTGCTCTATATTGTCAGTAAAATAAGTAACATGCTACTGCACTGCACGGACTACAGATTAGTTGTTTTAAAGTCATTTGAGTAATACAATAGTCAAACTGTCAACTTTTTTTTCAAAGTCGTCTGAGGAGCTTTTGAGACTGTTTACGCTGTTCTGTAAAATTAGATTTTAAATATTGAGAATCAGCAAAAAACTTAAAAATGAACCTCTCTAACTTTCTGCACCTTCAAAAAAAAATTCATATCAATAAGTACTAAAGTGACCCCATTGATTATAGTCTTTTTACAAAACCTTTACTTAGAATTACCAGTGTTTGAGTTCATCACCTTAGCAGTTATGTGGCACACAATGAACTTAAAACTGGCTAACTAGTAGTTTTCAAAATATAGCTATTAACAGAAAGCCACCAATGGATAGCTGTCCCAAGAAATATGATGTTGGTAGCTTTGGCTAAAGGCAGCTTGTTAGCACTGGTGTCACAGAACATGAGAAGTCCTTGGTGTGGCTTGATTAGCTGTCATTCTTGCCATCTGGGGTAGGCTGTTGTACCTAGGTGTCCTTGGTGTCTCAGTGCTCTGATTGCAATCAGACCTGTGCTTCTGCGCAGCAAGCACAGTTACCCCCATTTTGTGTTTTGACCACTCTTACTTCATCCACTATATGAAGCCCGAAGGGACCTTTAGACCTTGTATTTTGATCTCCTGCTGGCTGCAGGCTGTTTAAAGAGGCTGCTCCCTGAAGGTGTCCCCTAACATGTAAGACTAAGACCTGCTACAGAAGAGCCTTTGTTCTCCCCATCCTTGGGAGATGGTGCCGTTTTCCCCTGCTTTGACTCTCATTTTGTAGATTAATGTGAAAACCTTCTCGTCTTCTTTTATATGAATTTGTCTGACTTAAGTGTCAATTTTTGGCACTTGTTGGCTGTCTTGCACTGTGAGTCTTAAGAACCTTCTCCTAACCTATTACCTCTTTGCATTCAAGTTGCATATGTCTGCCTTTGGTTGGTGAACCTAGTCACAGTGTCCAACTGGCACGGACCAACTCTCTCTCTCTTTTCTCTGGATACAGTTCATAGCTCTCTGCTGTGTCTGGAATATGGAGGTGCAAAGCTTAAGGTTTTTTGTAAACAAAACCTCACTCTATCAAATAAACGAGGATTTTCCAAAGTAACTCAACATTTTGTCTGGAAGGCTTATGAAAATGGAAACTATTTCTAGGCTTATATAACAGGAACTATATATATATAAAATTAAAAATAAATGAGCCTATTCTTTTTTTATTAGTTCCACGTGGTATATTTTTAGTTTTCTGTATTTATTTTAAATACTTCAGAGTTTCTCTCTGCAGAAAATATCAATACAGTAATTAATTGTTCTACTAGATATAGAAGGATAGGTTTTTTATGTATGAGCAGCACCAAACTGCTACTATATATTTACAGAAAATCAATGAGAAAAAATTAGATAGAACATTGTCGCTTCCCAAAGGTGGGGAAAATTTAATTTTCACCAATCAAAATGCCAACTTGATGAAAGTATGCAAGACTATGTATATCAAACCGCAGAGTGGTAAATCACAGAGTAATAATTATGTTAATTATATAATATGCCTAATAAAATAAGTTTGACAGACTTTGTCTGTTGTTTTTTGGTTTTTATGTAATAGTAATCTGTGTAATTTGACTTGATTTGAAAAGGTGGCTTTCACCTGTTCAGTGTTCTCCAAAGTGCACTTGAGGGGCTCAGCTCAAGCATTTGTCTGTTCTTTGTTAGCATCTCGTTTTCAGAAAGTGAAAATCTTAAAGCCCTTCTATATATTTTTGATTAAAATGCACTCATATTGTGACTGTTACCGCTTTGTCCTTTTCTTGCTTAAAATACTTGTTAACAACTTATTTATTTTTTTCCTTCAGAACTTGTGGAATATATAGAAAATATAAATTTTGTCACTTAAAGTCTTTCAGTTCACTGTGCAGTGCTTTGCCTCCTCACATAGATCTTTCCACATCTGAAGACAGTTTTCTTCTAGGAGGTGGGTGCCCTGGGCTCAGCACCCCAAACCAGCAGAGAGATGGGCTCTTGCTGTGGCTGACATGCCATCTGTGTTGCCCTGTCCAAGCAACAGCTGTTGGACCAGCACAGCTCTTGAATTTCTCTCATCTCCCTTATGACCAGAGCCATCCTGGAGGGGAAGGGGTATGGGCCTCTCTCTTCTCAAAGCAGGGCTGGCTCTGGTATCAGACCAGGCTGCTCAGGGCTTGGACCAGTCAGAGCTTCCCTGGATGGAGATGGCACAGACTTTCGGGGCGAGTTGCTCCACTGCCTCGCTGTCATCACAGGGAAACAGTTTCTTGTATTGAAGTCCAGAACTGGATACAACATCTAGATGTGGTCTGATATATGTCATGCAGAAGGAGACAATCACTGCTTTTGGTCCCTGGGCTGTGCCTCTTCTCATACTTCCCAAGAGCTGCAGGATGCCTTTGCTACCAAGGCATGGTGCACACCACCACCTCCTCCAGATCATTGATAAAGATGTTAAAGCGGACAGATTGATAAAGATGTTAAAGACCCTTGCAGTTCTCCACTTAGTGGTCATCTGTGGATAGACTACAACCACTTTTAGCCTGACTATCCAACCGTCTTCTTACCCGTCTAGTTTAGTTTTGTGCCATCTCTCTGGACTTTGTGTATCTTGTTTATAGTAATTATAGCTGTACTTTTCCCCCTTTTTTTCCAATAGAGACCCTGTACACTCAAGGCAGATGGAACTGGAGTGACGTAGTAACCCAGCAAGATCTACTCAAGAGGGTTTTCCATACTGTGGCTCCCAAGCTTGCCTTTCTCAAAACAGAATCATAGAATCATTTTGGTTGGAAGAGACCTTTAAGATCACCAAGTCCAACTGTTAACCTAGCACTGCCAAGTCCACCACTGAGCCATGTCCCTCAGCACCATGTCTACACATATTTTAAATACCTCCAGGGATGGTGACTCAACCACTTCCCTGAGGAGCCTGTTCCAATGCTTGATAGCCCTTCTGGTGAAGAAGTTTTTCCTAATACCCAGTCTAAACCTCCCCTGGCAGAACTTGAGGCCTCAGTTTTCCTCTCATTCTGTAACTTGTTCCTTGTCAGAAGAGGCCAACCCCCATGTCTCTACAACCTCCTTTCAGGTAGTAATAGAGAATGATAAGTTGAATAATTAGTTGCTGTAGAGTAAGTAGGATAATTAAATTCTTTGTGGAAGGACAGATCACTGTGATCACTCTGAGGTCCTGCATTGCGTGCTTAAGCTACTCAGGCTATAATGGAGTTTAACAGCCTTTATTTCCACAGTGTATTGTTGTAAGTAGATACCAGACAGGATTTACTGGATTAGTACTTTCATTTTTCTTGGTTGCCTGCTGTTAGATTCCTGTGTTTTGTAGTGATGAGGTGGAGAAACCTGTGAGAGGATCTAACAATACACGAGTTTACAAGTGAATTGGAGAGAAATGGTGTAATTTCTGTTTTTTGACAGTACGTACTGTAGTGAGAGTTGTGTGCTACTGACACAGTGCTTCTGCAAAGGTGAGGAAAGGATGGATTTGGTCCTGTTTCTGTCCTTAATGTCTATTACAGTTGTAGCATTGGTATTAAAAACATAAAACGAAAAAATGGTCATGCACTCATTTCATGATTTCAGTTCCTCAGCTCTTGAGGAAATGACTGAAATATAAAAACTCTCTGGTTCCATTACAAGAAGTAATGGCAATAATTTGCTCGACTGTAGAAGTCAGAAAATTTTTATTATGAAAACAAAGAGGAAGAAAATCATAATTTTTTTTACAGCGGTAAATGTTGAATAGGCGCTGGATGTATAAAAGGTTAAATAGTTCTGTAAACACATTAGCTGTCAGGATAGATGCAGATAACTGGACTTGCTTAGTTCCGGAGCAATGGAGACTCCAGGAGGACCTACATACAAGCCTGCCAGTGTTTCAGTAAGTTATGAAGAAAGCAGAACTGAGCCTTTTACTGATGTATATAGCTGGAGAATGGGAGCTTATAGTAATAAATGTTCAGACTGGATATAAAGAAAGAAACCTTCATTGTGAGGATAATTAAGCTGTGGAGCAGGTTGCCCTGAGGCTGTGCAATTTCCATCCTTTGATGTGTTCAAGACTAAATTAGGTATAGCCCTGAGGAAAAACCTGTTTTGACCTTACCTCGACCAGTAGGTTGAACTAGAGACCTCCGTACATCCCTTACAACCTGAATTAGCCTCTGATTGGGGTAAGAGTGTTCTTTATGCAAGAATCATAGAGACCCGACTATAAATTGCATGGGCATTTGGCCTGAATGAGGTCTGCAGTCTATGCACTTTGAAAAGGCCACTTTCTTCATAGGCTTTTATCATCTTGTCATCACTTTTAATAGATGCCATTTCCCACCAAATTGGATGTAATTGGGTTCTGATTTTTAGTGCATTAAAAACCAAAAATGAATCTCGTGATCAGTTTGCTTCTGCCTCTCCAAAGAGTGAGGGTAGTTCAGCTCAAACCCATCTGGTGCCAGAGATTAAAATTGGGCTTGCTGGTTTTATTCTGATTTCCCAAAGAAGTTAGACTATGTGATTACTGGGCTGTAGAGAAAAGCAGTATCTGTGTGGCCAGATAACAGCATTATGATATTGAACCTCTACTGAAAACATAGCAAGAAAAGCTCAGAGTTTGAGGGTTTTAGTGTGGCTGAGAAGCTGAGGTAGGAGGATGCTTGGGAGACGTCTGAGCAGAAAAGAGGCAGGTGAGGAATGATTTGTGGGTTGGAAGCTCCAGTGGGAGTGGTTTAGGAGCCAGGGGCAATGTTGGGAGAAGTGGATGGGAGAGGATACCTGGGAAGAGGAGCTCTACAACAGGATTGGGTGAGGAAAAGGGAGTCCGAGGTGCAGTGGGAGGGGAGCGGTCTGAACCACAGTGGCTTGTGCCACTGGGCATGCATTCCCACGGTATCTCTGTCTGGTGAGGGTATATGCAGCGTATATGCAGAAAACACTGGTCCTCCTTTCCCCTCTTCCCCCCCCCCTTTAAAAAAAAAACAAACCAAAACACAATTAGTTGTTTGTTTTTACTTTAGGAAATACAGTATCTCTAGATAACAGGGTGCAAGCCTCAAAGATATGAAGTCCTGCAAGATTCAATAGCTTAGTTCTAACAAGTTCAAGCAAGCTTTACAGCTAAGTACATTAGGAATTAATTGAACTGAGTGAATTTGTGCAAGTGAATTATTCTGAGACCTGTGGCTGCTCAGTATTGACACTGATTTACTTTCATAGACTGTAAATTGTTATATAATGGTTAGCCTCAGTGTATAATATATAGCAAAACCATTAGCCATTATTATAAGGGATAATTTCACGTTGAATGCTGTGGCAGTTCATTTGATTCTCAGCTGGTATCAATTGCTGTAAATTCAGAATTCATTTTGTGTGCTTCTTTTTTTCCATTGGTTTTACCCCGAGCGCCTCTCTTTCTTTGTGTTAGCCATGTCATAGACTTCTCTTTCACTTCCTTCTCAGGCTTCCTTCACTGTTAATTTTAAGTACAGCTTTGTGCTTGCTTGCTCCTGACAGTCTTTCTGCTTAATTTTCCCCTTTTTATTATTCTCCCCAGTGCCTAGAGATGATATTAGGAAGGAATTTGGGTAAATTTATCGTCATCCGGCACAAAGAATTTGTTGACAAGACAAAACAAAACCCAGATGTTCTCATTGTCTGTGAAACTTATAATTCTCAAGACTTTTATTGTAAAGTTATCATGGATCTGTTCTTGTTATTACTATTACTAATAATACATTCTTCTACCAAGTTTCTGCCATAAGACAGGCTTCCTCAGCTCTTCTTGTATCAACTTTGCATGTTGCTTTCTATGCTGCAAGAGCCACTTTCTTCTTCCTTAGAGCTAACGATACATGTTTTTGTTCATATTCTTAAGGGAAATATTCTTTTGCATCAGTGATACCTGTTAATTTGACTCTAAAATTACACAACCCTTAAAAATGAAGCAAAATTTACCTACATAGTGCACGTGCTTAGAAAATTATGGTACTTTTATCTTGGCTTGAGAGAGTAATCCTGTAGCTGACATTTGAAAAAACTGGGTCCTTGAAGTGCTTCCATTTTGTCTTGCAGAGCTGTAGATTTACAGATTGAAAGAGTTAGGAGTGGTGTTTGGAGGTGTGTTCTTGGGGGAATTGCACAACTGGGACACAGTGTTAACCCTGCTTTGGCAAGGACAGTTTGCTGAAAGCCTTGGTCTGAATTGTGGATTCCTTGTTTATGCTGCAGCCAGTCTGTGTCCTCACTCTGACTTTTAAAAAAGTGATGTCTTTGCCCTGCTGACTTCTGAATAGCCCCCTTCACTGCGCAGTGTCAGGGTAGTCCTGAAGGGCAAAGGGTTCCAGGAAGGCTGGATGTTCTTCCAGAAGGAAATCTTAAAGGCTCAGGAGCAGGCTGTTCCCATGTGTTGCAAGGTTAAAGGGTGGGGAAAATGGTTGGCCTGGTTGAACAAGGAGCTTTTGATGGGAATTAGGGAAAAAAGGAGGGTTTACCAACTTCGGAAGAAGGGACAGGAAACTCAGGAGGCGTATAACGATCTTGTTAGGTTATACAGAGAGAAAATTAAGAAGGCAAAAGCCCAGCTGGGGCTCAATTTGGCCACGGACATAAGGGAGATTAAAACCAGTTTTTATAAATACATCAAAAATAAAAAGAGAGTCAAGGAGAGTCTCCATCCCTTCCTGGATGTGGGGGGGAACATTGCAACCAAGGATGAGGAGAAGGCTGAAATACTTAATAGCTTCCTTGCCTCCATCTTTAATAGTCAGACCAGTTACCCCCAGCGTGTTCTGCCTCTTGAACTGCAAGATAAGGATGGAGAGCAGAACAAGCCCCTGTAATCCAGGAGGAAGTAGTTAACGATCCGCTTATGCACCTGGACATGCATAAGTCTATGGGGCTGGATGGGATTCACCCAAAAGTTCTCAGGGAGCTGGCAGGAGAGCTCACCAAGCCTCTCNAGAGCTCACCAATCCACTCTCCATCATCTATCAACAATCCTGATCCACGGGGGAGGTACTAGATGACTGGAGGGTGGCTAATGTGATGCCCATCTACAAGAAGGGCCAGAAGAAGGATCTATGGAACAAGAGGCCTGTCATCCTGACCTCAGT
>VXBJ01005179.1:0-36887 GCA_013400055.1 Nycticryphes semicollaris
GGTTTAAAGAGCAGTTGCTTTTGCCTCCCAGATATTTGAAGTGCACACTGGCTGTTTTGTAGAGTTCTTTTGGCTTCTGTGTGTAGCTGGGATAATAAACCGTAAGGAAGACTCTAGTGGTGTTGAACAGCAATAGCTTGAGGCAGTGAAGTGGAAGCAACATGAGCCTCCCTAGAGAGTCTGGTGTTCCTTCTCCAAGGAGAACGGGTGTGAAGTTTTGCAGGGAAGCAAAAAATATTTTGAATCCTCAGATTTTGTTTTTATTTTAAAAGACAAGGCCGTGTTCGTTTGGGTTTTTTTTTTGGTTTTGGTGTGTGTGTTTTGTTGTTTTCTTTTTTTATGATGAAATGGCGCAATTAGATACTTAAAATAGGCTCTGACTTATAAAACTGCCCAAGTCAAATGGTATGGATTTCTATTAATATTAAGCAGCAAGCCAAAACTGATCATGGCAATGGCGTGAGCCAAGGAATAAACCCAGTGACTGGTTTGATTGGGATGTACAGGAAACTGTTCCGATGTTGCAGACAGACAGACAGACATGATCTCTTGTAATACAAAAATGCTGTTTGTGCCTATTCAGAAGGAAAATCACAGCCTTTAACAAAAAAGATGAAGCACAGTAAATTTCTTTTCATTCCCTTCTTTCAGATTCTTGCAAATGATTTATTCTAAAGGAAGTTATCTTCAGATTTCCTTGTTGTGAATAAGGGGAGCTTAATTTAAGGACTTCACTGCCGATCAATCCTAGCTTAGCTTAGAAGTTACTCTTCTCTGGCAGCATCAGTGTCACCAGCCTCTCCCCAGCCTTCAGGGGAAGAAGAGACACAGCCTGTGGGTAACTTGCTGTAGACTAAAGACTCCAATTTGTGAAACGGTCTACACCAGATTTTAGAAATTATAAGTGTCTGGAGATGCCAAGTGACATACTTGAGATCCCACTGGTTATCATTTGCAGAGTTAAATGCCTAGGTGATAAATCTTGCTGCGTTGCATCTCATTCCAGGAAATTTTCTATAAACTTGAGCTCTCAGCCTCTTCCAGTGGTGCTTGTTGCTTTTGAGAAAATCATTTCCCCTGGTGGCTACAGTTCATAGTCATCCAAATCAAAAGCAGTTCAGTCTTAGCTCTAGGTTGATGCATTTTTCTGATTTATTCAAATGGGCTTCTATCAAAAGAAGTGCCAGGGGAAAGGTACACCACGGATCCTGTCCACGTGGGAGGTGGACGTTGGAATGACATTGGAAGAGAAGGAATTGTGACAGGTGGATTTCAAGATCAGACAGTTGTCAGAGAAACCATTTGGAAAACTATGATACGTGCGACCAATTGACACATAATAGCCTCACATAAAAACATAAAAACCTAAATTAAACTTGGCTTTTTTGTTTTATTTTAAATCTTCAGTTGCTGTCAGCCATACTAAACTATCCAAGTAGCTGAAATTTTACTTTTTGTTCTGTTTCCCCTGTTTTTCCTGCTATGATATGACTACAGAAATAGCCTTAACAGATTTTAACACTTTGTAAAGTTTTACGTATTTTCTACTAACTCAATTTTTTTTCTTTTTTTTCCACTAGGTTTTAATATTAGAACCAACAAAAATCTATCAGCCCTCATATCTCTCCATCAACAGTGAAGCTGAGGAGAAGACTGTATCTATCTGGCACGTGCTGCCTGATGACAAGGTATTGCCACCATCTTCTTTGTAGTTGGAACTTCTTCCCCCAGTTTAAAAGTGGGTGTGGTACATAAGGCCTAAAACATGTAAACAGTTGCATCTAATGATGGATTCTGCAAAGGAGAAAAGTGTTTTAGTAACAAGTCAGGAAAATATTGTGGAGTTATGTTCCGTGCAATTTTTAATTTTTTTTTTTCTATTTAATATGACATTATTAATTTTTTCATTAAGTTTGTCCTGTTGATCAATGGGTCTTTTGTCTCCATCTTTTTTTAAAAATTAGGGTGCATCTTATTGCAGGTTGTTTTAAACCAGTGTCTAGTGGACAAAATCTTTGTTGCTTAAGGTTTCACAATTTACAATATATCATACAAATAATGCAGCATAAAATTACTGATGCAAACAGAACAAACTTCTTCCTGTCCTTGCATTCTTACTTGGTGGTTGTGGTAAATACACCTTTAATTTGAAAGTAATAGACACTGGTGTCTTAAGAGGAGCAGAATCAATCAAAAGCCAAAGAAGTATTTGGCAGAAGGATCGATAGATAGATAGATGGGTAGGTAGATCGATAGATGCTCAGAAGGTTTAGAAATTGAAAAAGCTGGGAAGTCCAAATGCCAGGGTGTGAGAAAACCAGGTGTGTTTGGAGAGGAACTTAGAAAATCCGGAGATGGAAGGGGAGAGGATAAACCCAGAATGTTATTTCCTGTGAGGGTGGTGAGACACTGGAAGAGGTTGCCCAGAGAAGCTGTGGCTGCCCCATCCCTGGAGGGGTTCAAGGCCAGGCTGGATGGGGCTTGGAGCAACCTGGTCTGGTGGGAGGTGTCCCTGCCCAGGGCAGGGGGGGTTGGAACTGGATGATCTTCTAGGTCCCTTCCCACCCAAACCATTCTATGATTCTGGCACGCTTGGGAAGCAAAATGTTGGTAAGAGCAAAAACACGGAGGACACGGTAGAACCTCAGAGAGAGACGGGAGCACGGAATCATGGAGGAGGGGTTAGTACCTGAAGCGTGAATGGAGGGTGACTCAGCTGGAGGCACAACACTGGAGATGGTGTGATTTATAAGAAAGTGCGCTGTTCACTCTTCCGTGGGAGCATTTTCTTGGCCTGCAGGATGGGACAGTGAACACCAGTTTTTCAGGTAAAGCATCCTTCAGCTTTTGTACTTGTAGTCTGTTACAGGAGAAGCATTTTTGCCCAGAAAATATATGAGGCCTTACTCTTAGAACTTCTCTTGTGAGTTCATGAGAGAGTAAATGGACAGTGGCTGAAATAGCGTATTTAGGGGACAAATGGAAATGTTTGCCTGGACCAGTGAATTTCTGTTTAATTGTAGTTTATTCTGTCTGATGTATTTCCAAGGAGACTCACCCTCTGAGAATAATGTAAAAAATAAATTTATTAAGTTCTTGGACAAAACAAAAATTTACCACACAATAAATAAAGATTTGTCAGTACTACAGAGTAAAGCTTGCTCTTGTAATATAGCCGTCCTGAAAGTATTTCTGTATCCAGAATTTAGCCTGTTCAGAAACTATATGTATGTGCATAATATTTTTAGGTTTTGTAGGCTTTTTTGTATATGTAGGTCACCTGCAAATGGTACTCTCCATTCTGTTAAGTGGCTTATCTGTAGTAGAAGAAGAATTTTTCTGGGCTATGGAGTCCTGTTGGCCTCTGCAGACGCTCTTGCCGTATAATGTTTTGCAAAGTGATCAATCTCCCTCTGAATACTAGTGTAGGTTCCACAGCTGATGGTTTGTGCTGGAAAGTGGGTTGAGAATGGCCCCGCACCTCTCTCCGAGCCTACGGTGGGATCCCTCTGGAGAAGTAGAAGAGGATTACTTTAAATCTTTTGGTTTTCAGTCTGAATTTGTTTGTTGCTGTTTCATATTTTGCTAACACAGTATATATGTTAAATGGTTCATTTCTCTCCTTGCAGTATTTTTAAGGAGAACCGTAATATCTTTTAAGATTTTTTTTTTTAGGCAAAACAGGTAGGTTTGGTGTACTGGCCACATGTGGCATCTCATTGCCATGGCTTCTTACATTCCAGTCTGAGTTAATCCTACTTAAGCATGTGCACTTCTATTCCAAAAATGGTATTCTGTGATGTATTTGTGCATCTCTTGGCCACTGGGATATTTTGTTTGATACTTGCAGCAACGATCGTCTTCATAGCTGGGTCACTTGGCTGCCCAGTCATCCTGTGACTGGGAGAAGGGTTTGAATGTATTAGTCTGCACCAGTTCAGTGGTCAGTAGAGAGGCCATTTGGCTTTGCAGAGTCTGTAATCTTTCCTGATTTGGGGAGCATATCTCTGTATTTCCTGCAGATACTACTGCCCTAGTTAATCAGTAGCATTAGACAAAGGTCAGTTTTAAACACACTCCCTAGTACTTTTGCTCTGGCCAGAATCCTCACTGTGGTGAGCTTATGGACTAGCTCGGGATCCGAATGATGCTCAGTGTAGGCATCCTTGTGCTGCAAACCATAATGCCCATCAAAAGAATGAGGTGGGCAATTTGGTAAGTACCCCTTCAGCTGTACAGTTGTAGTCTGTGGTTCCAAGTCTGTCAAAGCCCTTGGAATCCATCAGAAGCCTCGCAGGGAGAAAAGGGACTAGAAAAATTTGGAGACAGCAGTTTTTCACTTGAATATAACGAGCATAATACTTGTCTTTGATAAGAGATTTTCTGAAGGAATTGGAGGTATTATCTGCCAGCCCAGATCCTTACTAGGCTGAAAACAGACATTTTAGGGGCTCATTTACAAGCACTGCCCACCTAGCCCTACTGCAGGGGCAGGTCAGACAACTGGAAACACTTTCAATTATCCAATTTCCATCTACCTTACCATAGGTCTGTCAGAGCTCATTCTTGGGGTTTCAGTTCATTTTGGCCTATAAATTAACGGTTCTACTTATTTTCCAAAATTCAATCAGTGCTCTAAGCACAAGGACTGTGAGTTGTGAAGTGTATGAACTTCCTTTCAGGCACAGAGAAACCAAATCTCCTTTTCAAATCCAAACTGGAACTGAGTGGAGCCTGCATCTGGCAATTTTGTAATGAATAAGGCAAATGACAGTCAATAGCAGGATAAATAAAGTGCCTTCTTCCCGATCCGTAGCTTTTTTAGCAGCATATCTTAACATTTCTGCCTTTATTAAGGTTTAACACAAACCCACGCCTATAAAAATCAGACAGCACTATATTTTGCCAAATGCACGTTACCTTTGCCTTGCCAATTCCCTAATTTTAGCCGCCCTTCCCACAAGGGGTTAGAGGAACTCAGCAGCTCTGGTTGTTTTAAGTTTGAAACAGAAGAGCCTGTCTCTGACCCATGCCGGCTTCTGAATCCATTTGGAGTTCTGTTTTGGCTGGTTGGTGTGGGGTTTTTTGGTTTTTGGGTTTTTTTTTTGCCGAATGAAAAAACATATGCTGAATTTGGATGGCATTGCCTGATATATTTACTCCAACGTGTTCAAAACTTGGCAAGATCACGAGGAACATAACTTTTATATTATTTCATTGCCTGAGAACTTGGTGTAGTAAATAAAAGATGTATGAATCTGTGAGAAATTAGTAGCCCGTAGATGACAGGTAAAACCCACAATGCTTAAGCTTCTTGTTGTGCTGCTTCAGCATTTCTGTCTGTCAGGATGTACTTTTTTAACTTACTTAGATTTTAGAGTATTCCCAATAGTGGGAATTGGGCAAGTACCAATAGCTAAGCTCTGAAGAGAGTTTCCAAGCGTGGAAAATTGGAAAGGAACAGAGTTTGTGTGTGGAGGGTGGAGTGAGATACGGTGCAGGTACATCCTCCTCATTGACAGAGAGGTTGAGGCTGTGATCTTTCTTTGTGCAAGAGAACCAGGCAACTCGAATAGTAGTTTCACAAATACTTCACGCCAGCATCAGGTTGGCATTTTATGTTCAGCGTCACAACCTTGAATGCGATTTGAGCAAGAAGGAAAGAATTACAGAGGAGGAGAAAATGGATGTGGGAAGCCTTATAGAAAGCTGCTGTAGTTGGGAGAATAACTTCCTTTATAATTTCCTCACATTGTGCAACTATTTTGGCAAGTCTGTCTGTTCTGACATATATATATTTCATTAGTCCTGAGGTGTTTTATAAGCTACTCATGTTTCCTGTCTTCTTTTGGAGTACATTTGACTCTATTTGTATTTATTGCTTATGTTATATAGAGTCACAGAATGGTTAGAGTTGGAAGGGACCTTAAAGATCATCCAGTTCCAAGCCCCTGCCATGGGCAGGGACACCTCCCACCAGACCAGGTTGCTCCAAGCCCCATCCAGCCTGGCCTTGAACCCCTCCAGGGATGGGGCAACCACAGCTTCTCTGGGCAACCTGTTCCTGTGTCTCACCACCCTCACAGCAAAGAATTTCTTCCTGAGATCTAATCTAAATCTCCCCTATTTCAGTGTAAAACCATTACCCCTTGTCTGTCACTGTACTCGTTGACAAAGAGTCTCTCTCCAGCCGGCTCCCTTCAGTTCTTCTTGAGTGGGGGGGAACCTCAAACCTCAAAAGTAACTGTTATAAAGGTAATAGGCTGTTGTAATTCATGTGTTTTTCTTTCCATCCCTTGAGTTTCAGTCTAGAAGATATGCCCAAAGGTGTGTCATTCAGAAAAATGATATATTTCTTTTCTCCTTTGTGCTACAGAAAGGTATCCACGAGTGGAACTTCAGTGCTGCTTCCATCAGGGGAGTAAGGTAAGTTGTTTCCTTCTCATGTTTTGAAATAGAGTAATGGAATGGGTATTGGCTGAAGCTGCTGCTGTGGACCTTGGTGGAGTAATGGGCGCAGAGTTGGAGCAGAATGTTTGCAGGCACTTCCACAAGTGCCTCAAGAGTCTTAGTCCAGGTTCAGAAATGACCACTTGCAGAGTTCATTACGTTAAAATTAGCAAACCCACATGGTTGAATTAAAGAACTAATTTTTAAAAAAAAAAAAAAAAAGTTGTTAGCCACTTACATTATCATAATGAAGACACAATTAAAATATCTGTCAGTGTTTCATATCATTTTACTCAAGTTCTGTCACAGCCAGGAGTTGCCTGGTGCACAGAACGTGTAAGCCAGGAAGTACATAAATGCAGAGCCGGGAGGATGTGAAGAGCTGAGAGAATCAGGGGGTCTTGCAGTAGCCTAATTGCTTACCTGTTTGGGGGGTTTTGGTGTGAGTGTGTAGGTTTGGTGGGGTTTTTCTTCCTGTGTTGTTTATGGATGTGGCAGCAAAACTATTGCAGAGAAGGCCCATAAGGAGAGGAGTCTGTCAATGCTGAGTGGTAGATAGACCACAAAGTGAAACCTTGAAGGTTTGTTTGAGAGAATAGAAAAGGGGAGTCAAAAAAAGTTAAAAAAACAACCCCTAACGTCCCAAAGATTCACATGGAGCAGGTTAATGTGGATCAATAAATCACAGGAAGGGGAACATTTCAGCAAAATGTTTTCTGTCTGCTGGGGAGACTTCTCTGGGGAGAATTCTCTACTGGATTGTGTCTGGAAGTGCCAGCAGAGAAGGGCTGTATCTGAGCCAATGGGTCTGCTCTGCCAGTCCGGGTTCAACATAACATAACTTCGGCAGGGTCCAGCCTTGCAATTTGTATCTTCTGATATTAAACAAAAAAGTCATGTTCTACCACTGCTGATCATCAGATCGATTCTTATTCTTAGCCTCTTTTTAAATTATTTTTTTTTCCTAGCATTTATCTATACTTTGGCATCCTGCAACTTGGTGTTTTGGTGTTTGCTTTTAGTGTAATTTAAAAAAAAAAAAAAAAAAAGTCCAGAAATCTTAGAGTTCTTAAAAATAGTCATTGCTCTGTTCTAATAATAACTGTTCCACACACACAAAGCTGTTGCTATGTCTGCAGGACGTTTTGCACAGATGGATGATTCTTTCTCCTTCCAAAAAAATTACTTAAAAAAACCAAAATATCAGTAGGCACAAGAACACAGTCCTGTGGGACTGAGCTTTTTTTAGGCAAAAATTGCAATGATATGCTTAGTTTAGTCTGGTTTGGGTTTTGGTTGCGGTATGTTTTTGTATGCTTCTAAAAAAAAAAAAAAGAGCAAAAAAAGTATTTATTGTCTCTTGTTTTTAATTTCTTCCTCTCCCTCTCATTAAACCGTGCTGTGGTCAGAACTCTGTCTGGTGTACCCTCCTGCGTTTGTTATTTAAACTGTCAATTGTCATTTAACTTGTCAGTTAAATTTCCAATCTGGACAGATTTCCAAAGCCACTTGGAAGATGTTACAGTGAGACAAGAGTCTCTGTGAATTCTTAGAAAACTCCCGGGCTGCCTCCATGAGGAGCTGCAGGGGGAAATCTTTATCTTATGCAAGTCTGAAACTGAATAAACCCTTTTTTGTCTGTTTTTCTTCTTCTTACAAATATATTCAAGTTTCTAATCACTTAATTTTTCAGTGGTTTTTTTCCTAGTTTGATGAAGACAGGTACTCTTTGGACTGGGAGAGCCTTCAGAGCCAGGCCTGCTTCTAATCTATTTTTATATTAAGGCTATTTTTGTTTCCTTTGAAGCTCCTAGACTTAAAGCAGTCTGGGATGGAGGAGTTCCCAGCTTTATGAGGATTCTCAGCCTTTCTAGACTAGTAAGAGCCAGCTTTAGAAGTGCAACCTCAAGGTACAAGGCAGGTCTTTGTTGAGAAAACCTCCCAGGTCATGTACAAAAGCCTCCATAAATATTTACTGCATTACACAAGGAGACAGCAGGTCTGAAGAGACATCTAGCATTGAAATGGCCAATGTTCTTGGTAAATACCTCCAGGAGGTGACTGAGGGGTCACTCCAGTGGATGGATCAGCCGGTGTAGTCAACATCTCATTTCATGGGGAAGCGTTCAGGTCTCAAGAAGTATATAGAGCTCTCTGAGCAGCTCAGTGCTAAATCACACCCTGTGTGCAGGGAGCCCTACTAACTTGGCTTAGCTTAACAACCTCACTGATTAGCCTAACTCTGCTTTTGTCATACACCTTTGCAACCTCTTAAACACAAATGTATTTATTATTGAATTGGGCCCCAAAAGGGCTGTTAATCTTCAAGGTTTTTTTCAGTGTTACATTGATAGACTTGATGATCTGAAAAGTCCCTTCTAACTCAAGTAATTCTATGATTCCATGGTTACAAGTTGGCTTTTTCTGTGTTTGGGCAAGCCCTGGACTATGAGATACTTGCTCCCTGTGTTGTTTCCATGGGAGAGTACCTCAGAGGTCATGCTGAGGAACATAATATTCAAAACAGTGAAAAGCTGGATTCAGATCTGCATCTAGTATTCTTCATAGCTTGAGGACTGACAACAGGGATGCTTGTCTTCCATCCCAAGTTCTTGGAACTTGAGATCTCATCAGACTCTTTAATTATGATCATGAAAAGTGTTTTACTGCCACACTTCTAGAAAACAGACAGAAGTTCCACAGAGCTGCTTTTTTGTGGTTGCTGCCAACACTCAACTATTTTATCGAATCATAGAATGGTTTGGGTTGGAAGGGACCTTAAAGATCATAGAGTTCCATCCCCCCTGTCCTGGGCAGGGACACCTCCCACCAGACCAGGCTGCTCCAAGCCCCATCCAGCCTGGCCTTGAACCCCTCCAGGGATGGGGCAGCCACAGCTTCTCTGGGCAACCTCTTCCAGTGTCTCACCACCCTCACACCAAAGAACTTCTTCCTGAGATCTCATCTAAATCTCCCCTCTTTCAATTTAAAGCCATTACCCCTTGTGCTGTTACTACACTTCCTGACAAAGAGTCCCTCTCCAGCTCTCCTGTAGCTCCCTTCAGATACTGGAAGCCTGCTTCACCTAGAAGAATTAGTAGTTACAGCATTTGTGGTACTTATTTCTTATTGACTAAGGAGAGTTCCGGATGCACCCAAGCTGGGCACAAGGGCACGCTACATCGTGCTTCCCTAGTTGTCTTTGGAGTTTTGAAAATTCAGCCCCGGTTCTGCTGTTGTAGAAATCAGCAGGTGCTATGTGTGTGCAGGGACTGTAAGAAGGAGGCATTTCCTGAGCAAATTATCCCCTCTCTTTTTATAACTTGGTATTTTTAGTCATCTTTTTTTCACTTAATTCTTTTTTTTTTATTTTTTTATTTTTCAGGAAGGAAAGCAACATATAAGCAATGTAAACACTCACTTAAAGGCCTTAAATATTTATGAATTTGCCTGCCCTCTGTGTACACTCCACATTCTTACCCTTTTATTCACTGCTGTGTTAGTCAGTGGCTTCTGTGCATGTCAGGTTTCACTTGACAGTTCATGCACTGAAATGTTTAAACTCACATCGAACCCGAAAAGAATGAGTAATTCTGGTGATATCGGTTACTTCAACTGCTCAGGGTTGACCTATGGGCTTGAGAAACTTGGAATTCAAAGTCAGTTTAATAACTGGGGGCAGCGACTGTCTTCCCAGATGTGTACATTACTAAGCACTCGTGAAGTTTTCCTAAAGTAAAAATACATGAGTCACTGCACCCAGAGACAAATACTCTTATCTTGAAGCTCACTCTTCTCCTAAGTAGCTTTGTGGAAGGTAGGCCCCCCAGCTCAGCTAAAGAGCCCTTTGTTTATCAAAAGTTAGAGTGCTCCATGGCAGAGGAATTGTAAAAAGAAGCAAGGACCAGACAACCTTTGGTAGCCATTCAAGTTTGAAAATGACATGCATTTCCTGATATTTAAAGGAAAACTGTGATGTTAATTGAATCATCAATCCTTCAGCACAACATAGGATACTGTTCTACTTTATTGTGCTATAAATTAATTTAAAACATGATGGTTCTCTTGATCCAGCTAAAATAGATTGATTTCACTAAGGCTGTGGGCTTCGTCTGGTATGTATCTTAAGAAAGTTAATAAGGAGGCTTCATTAGTCTTGGTTCCTCCAATACTGCTTTATATTCCCTTATAACATCTCCAGCCATCTTTGGTTTTTTCCCTTTTCTAATATAGTAACAATCAATTCTCAGTGGTGCCCAGTGACAGGACAAGAGGGAATGGGCACAAACTTGAACGTAGGAAGTTCCATCTAAACATGAGGAGGAACTTCTTCACTTTGAGGGTGACAGAGCCCTGGCAGAGGCTGCCCAGAGAGGTGGTGGAGTCTCCATCTCTGGAGACATTCCAAACCCTCCTGGACACGTTTCTTTGCAACATGCTCTAGGAGGATCTGCTTTGGCAGGGAGGTTGGACTAGATGATCTCCAGAGGTCCCTCCCAACCCTGTATCATTCTGTGATTCTCCTGCATCAACTTGGCACCTGGCACTCAACAAGTGACAAAGTTACAGAAAGAGCTATTTCAAATAAGGGTTAATGTTTTCTGTAAGGAGCACAGTGATGACACACATTAAAACAGTTCTGGTGAATCTTTGCAAGAGCTGGAGCCTCTTTGGGGTGGGAAACTTGACAACTCTACCAGAGTTTGCACCTCTTGTGGTCTTCTGTTGAGACGTGTATGCATCCATAAGACAATGGCATAGGTACTTCCTCAGTATCTTTGTTCTCCTGTTACAGCAGATAAGACCAAGACTGGAGAGGGGGTGGGCAAGGGTGGTGAAGTCATTTGCCTCATGGGGGTTTTTTTTGATGCTGACTTAATTTTACAAAATTTTTCCACCATGCTGTCAGCGTACCCATTCCCAAGGAACCGATGAGGAGTACTTGTGTTCAGGGTTGAGCTGTGGCTGATTTCTAAAGCCGGGAAGGACTCCTGCTTTGAGGTCAAAATCCGGCTTTCTAATGCGAGCCTGAAAGGGTGTCTCATCAGGAGTGGGAAATTAAGGGTCTTACCTAAATGCACTGGAGAAAAAATGACTCAAGTCAATGGTTTTACATGCTTGAACGACCTTGCTCCTACTTTTTCTTGGGCAATGTGTAGGCTGGGGAGAGGGGCAAACAGCACAATGTGAACTTCGGAGGATCTAAGAATGTGATTTTACAATAAGGAAAAACTGTGGTGGCTTGGGTTTAATCTGGTGGGTTCCCATGTGAAACGGGTTGCTCTGTATGGTTTGACAGAGCCAGTAAAAGTCCAAATCCGTTTTTCCAATAACCTGTGCTGCTTGGCTGTTCTTCCAGCATTTCAAAGTTTGAAGAGCGGTGCTGTTTCCTGTACGTGCTGCACAACTCGGATGACTTTCAAATCTACTTCTGCACGGAACTTCATTGCCGGAGGTGCGTGTCACTGGTGTTACCTCAAAACAAACAGGGCCTGTTATGGGATGGATGGTGTCTGCCTGTACAGCAGGGATGGACTGTCTCAGAGCTAGGGTGAAAGTTGCTCTGAGCATCCTCCGTGATCACCAGCTCTCACATGAAAGCTTAGTACTACAGCTCCCTGGAGATGTGTGAGCTTTGAAGGATCCAAATGTAAGCTCACACAAATGTTCAAAACATTAGATTACAAATGTAATAATTTGTGGTTTTTTTTTTTTTTTACATGCTTGTGGGGTTAATTTTTCTAATACTTTTCATGTTAAGGCTTACTGCAAGTGATTGTTTCTGAGTCCAGCAAAGCATCCTAAACTTAAAATGGGCTTTCTGAAGTGTGAACATTTGGAGTAACAAAAAGGATCCGATTAAGATTTCTCTCTAATTGTAACTAAAATTTTATTTATGATTACGAAGAAGCCCACCTGATTTCCTTTACATGAGCATCATGTTTACCTAAGTAAGATTGTACCAGTTTCCCTACAGGGAACTTGGCAGGGGTTTGTTGCACAGAATTAGGGTTGTCTCAGTTTCTCTAAGCTGTGTTTCTGCTCCGGAAGCTTGAGGGCTATAGTCTTGAATTGATCCAGAAGGCATCCCCAGAGGAAATTTCTTGTCTTTTTGTGCTAAAAAAGGCTGCAAAGTTATGAAAAAATCACTGCATTACTTCATATTAATGGCTGTGGCCACCTCCCAGCCCAACCCCTGGCTTGATCTCGCATCCATTCTCGTTTCTCTCAGTTCTTCTGCCATGTTCATTCCCCTCCACATCTGAGCACTCTTTAGAGGAGGAGTAGGCACTACCTGAGCGTGATATGGTGTTTGTACTTGCATTTTTTTCAAAGGGGTAGAAGTCACATGTAATAATATACTTTTTTTTAAATAGACTTCCATTTCATTTAAGCAAAAACTTGAAGCTGCACCGCAAAACCTCCTCCAGATGTAGGCCAGACTTCTAGGCACTTCTCGTGATGCTTCAATGCTTTCCTTGGATGTAAAAAAATGATGGTATAGGAAGAGAATTTCACCTAATACATCAGTTTTGAAATACGAAATCTATTAATAATTTCAGACATCATGGATGTCTTGCACATTTAAAATGGAGTATGTAAAAAAAAAAATAAGAAAATGCTGATTTTGACTGATAATTCTCCATGTAAACCAATTTTTTTTCTCCTTTTTGCTGACAAACTTTTATACTGAGTTTATATTCACTATACTTAAATCCTCTTTTCGTTCATTCATTACTTTAGAAAGAAGCTTTCCCTTTGTCCTTGTACTGTCTCAAGTGTGTGTTTGCTTTTCTTGTTTTTTCCCCTTTTACCAGGTTTTTTGACATGGTGAACAGCATCACTGATGAAATAGGGAAGACTACAGAGGAAGGGGAATGTGATGGAGATTCTCTGGAGGTATTTTTACTTTTTTCCCAGCATACTAAGAATGTTGGGCTTCTAGTGTAGCGTTCCACGGAAAGGAGTAAATTACTCATCCCTTCTCTGGAAGAAGTTAAGACAAGTTACTGTTTGCAAAATGTTATCCTGTACTGTTTAATGATTCTTTTTAATGGTCCTCATGTAGTTTTTATGAACAGCATAGCTAAATCTCTCGTATTGCAGGTAGCCTGCTCCCTTGAGAAGGTGCCCAGCTCTGGAATTCACCAGTCGTGCTTATCACAGAGTGACTTTTGTACCAGTTTCTTCAGAGTTTAATCAGACTCAGGTGGCATTAGCATCTGATTAAATTTTAAAGACTGTTTGCTGGCTGTTTCACGCATGGCTGGAGCTGTGTGCACTGGCATTATTGGCAGGTCATCAGCACCAAAAGTACAGATATAGTTGTAGGAGCTTTGTCCTTGCTGGTGACAATCTGTAGACAAGCACAGCGATGAACAGCAAACTTAAATGATGATGTTGGTGGTGCTTGGAGCCTGTTTATACTCTACCCCACTAACTCCTGTGCTGGGGTCCTCAGTACAGGAAGGACATGGACCTCCATGAACAAATCCAGCAGGAGGCCGGGAAGATGATCTGAGGGCTGGAGCACCTCTCCCGTGAGGACAGGCTGAGAGAATTAGGGTTGATCAGCCTGGAGAAGAGAAGGCTCTGGGGAGGGGGAGATCAGTGCCTAAAGGAGCTACAGGAGAGATGGGGAGGAACTCTTGATCAGGGAGTGGAGTGATAGGATGAGGAGTGATGGTTTAAATTGAAAGATAGAAGATTTAGACTAGATTTTAGGAAGAATCCTGTGAGGGTGGTGAGGCACTGGAAGAGGTTGCCCAGAGAAGCTGTGGCTGTCCCATCCCTGGAGGGGTTCAAGGCCAGGCTGGATGGGGCTTGGAGCAACCTGGTCTGGTGGGAGGGTTGGTTGGAACTCCATGATCTTTAAAGGTCCCTTCCAACCTATGATTCTGTGAACTCACGCTGAAGCTTAGGATGCCCTGCTTCTGCTCCACACTGCTTCTTTTAGCTAAATTACAGCTTCCCTGGGTACACTATGACATTTTCACCTCAGGTTTCTACCTGAACACAGGCATAGTTGAAAGGTGAGTACAGGGCCATTGGGTGCGATGCAGTACTTTGGGTGTTTAGACTCTCTTCTAGGTGGCAGGGAACAGGAAAGACCATCTAATCCCATGTCCCACATGAAAGCATGGTGTCCTGAAGCTCTGGAGACACCCAGACATGACTGTCTCAGCGCTACATAATGGATATAGACAGCCCTCTGTCCCAGTTTGACACTGGTGTTTTATAATAGATCTGAAACTGAAGATGGGACAAAGAGAAACCACAAAGAGTGAATTGTGGGATAGAAAAATACCCTATAATGAGGACCTTAGGGTGCCTAATTTGTTTATTTTAGCAAAAAGAAAAGCAGTGGGTGAGTTGATTACAGTGGGTGAGTATTTTTACAGGGAAAATTACCATGTGCTAATGGTCTCTTTAATCTATTGAAGAAAATCGTAATGAACTAGTGACACCAAAGAAATTTGAATTACGAGGCATTACTTCACCATGAGCATAAATAATCATTGAAACAAGGTGCTGAAGGAAGTAGTGGATTCTCTCTTTTATTAAAAACTTAGTAGTCTTTGGAGGAAAATAGATACTGGGAGGAAAAGAAAAAATATCTAGGCATAAATTACCGAGTTTAGCATGGGAGTGAGCACACGAAATTACATGTCTGTGTTACCCAAGAGGCTAGATCAAATAATCTTTCTAATGACTGTTTCTGGACTGGTCTTAAACTCTTTGAAATTCAAATTCAGCCGAAACCATGAGGAATGCACTGCAATCCTGACTGCCCTCTGTCCCATGCTCTGCTGGCTGACCTGGCACCGGCAAAACCGAGGTTGTGCTGGCCTGGGAAGACGTGGTCGGGTTCAGGAGGGTGTCTGGGAACGCATTTAGTGTATCCTGCCTCGCTTTTTCTGGCCGTGTGGGAGCTCTGAAAGTCTCCATTTGTCGCAGGGTGCCCTCTGTCGTCTTCGCTGGTTTTTACAGCACCAGCCACTAGAATTCCAGATGCTGATGAGTACAACAAACAAGAGTAATTACACAAAACAGATAGAGGCTTGGCTTTATGCACTTACCTGACATCGACACCTTAGAAGCCAGTGCCTTCTGTACAGTCAGAGGGTAAATGGCCCCACAGTATCCAAATTGCCGTCTTGGAGTGTCCTGTGCTGCACAGGGAAGAGTTTTGTTGAGGGAGGTCATTGTCTCTCTATTTGGCACTGGTGAGGCCACAACTGGAATACTGCATCCAGTTCTGGGCTCCCCAGTTCAAGAGAGACGGGGGACTACTGGAGAGAGTCCAGCGTAGGGCAACAAAGATGATNCTGCTTTAGCAGGGGAGTTGGGCTGGGTGAGCTCTAGAGTTCCCTGCCAACTCTGATGATTCCCTGATTCCTTCTCTACAGTCTGCAGAAAGCATCTAGCGCCCTCGATGCCTTAGTTATGAGCACAGCGACAAGTGGAAAAAAATCTTTCCCCTCTGCTTCATCTCGTGTTGTTGTTTGCTTTGCAGTATGACTATGAATATGATGAAAACGGCGAGCGAGTCATTCTGGGGAAAGGAACTTACGGCATCGTATACGCAGGACGAGATTTGAGCAACCAAGTCAGAATTGCTATTAAAGAAATCCCAGAGAGAGACAGCAGGTACGGTAACTGCAGCTGATGCCAAATTTTCTGCTTTACATGATTTCATCAGTAACGAGACCAACCAGTTGGTGGCTGATTAAGGAGTATCTCTGCTACCGAGCTGCCAAGAAATTACTTGTCTCTCATATATAATGGTGTTCTCTAGAACACCTTGGACGTTTCCAAGTCGTGGAATAGACTGTGATCACAACTGAGAATTTATAGATGTTTACTGGGTTTGGTACTAGAGGTTTTTCTTTCCAAAACAAATATTGCTGAAGTAGAGACTCTCACTGAAGCACCCAGTGATTAGACGTGCTCTGGCATGTGCTTATAAAAGAACTATTGAAATTCAGGGTTTGTGGAGTCCTTTAAAGTTCTGATGCTGAATTGTTGATAAAGACACTTTCCTGGCCTCTTTCTGCGTTGTTTATGATGAAGCCCCTCTGTAGGAGGAAATAACCGTATCCTTGTTTGTGCAGTGTTCAATCTACAGCTGATAGCAGGAGGGAAGCTGGTTTTACCTGTCCCTACAAAGCAGTTGTTTCAGGGAGTGCCAGTGTTCAAACCAGTAGATAAAAGAGGCTTATTCTAACCCGCCACCTGTTGATCTTCTCACTTTTATCTAGAATGTATGTCCCTGGGGGTAAAAACCACCACGTGAGGAAAAGGAGTATTATTCTCTACAACCTATCCAGCATCAAGTAGTGTTACTTAAACTCTGTCGGAGCCTAGTTGTTGACAGGACACTGTGTGTTAACTCTTACAGGGTTTTCTTTGTGTAATTTTACAGACTGGAAGGTCAGTAATGCCACCTGGTGTCCCAGCTCAGGTTCTTCATCGTGGGTCTCTCTTGTGGGCCTTCCTTCCGTTATTCCTTCCTCACTTAGTTGTTCTTTTCTCTGATGTTTAAAAAAAAATAAATAAATTGAATCCTTCTAAATCTTTTTGAATCCATGTATATTGGCTGTTCCGTGTGGGTAAGTGTGTGGTCTAATAGTTTCTCAAATTTTAAAGATACTGGAACTTAGATTGTGGAAAAGGGGAATCCTTCCATCCTCTCTGTTGTTATTGCAAAGTGAATTTCAGAAAGTATGACCTCGTTAGATAAAACAATCTTTTGACTCAAAGTAGTTGCAAGTTTGTTTTATATGTGCTTAGAAAAAACATGAAGTTTGTAAGAACCGTGGTTAATAGAAAGATAGTCTGAATAGAGCAGTAACTATTTTAAAGGAAAAAGAAAATTCCAGATTTTTCTTCTTTAATACACATTTTTTTAAAAAACATTTTTAACGAAAAAGGTTTCCGAGTCAGTGTGCAAAGGACACTTGAAAAGAGATTATTAAGAGGCTGATAGTCTTTCATCTAGACTTCAAATAATTTTTACAGGCTTCCAGGACAAATTTCAAGTATTATTCTTTTAATGGCAAAGTAAGAAAACGTTATTCATTCCTGATTGATTAGAACCTGATCTTTTAGCACTTTGAAAGAAATCTGTAGAAAGAAAAGGATTAATCTCTGAAGTTAATTCTCAGCGTTTTCAAAGTAAAAATGACCATCTTTTGGATTTGTAAGAAATAATTAGGTTCTGAGTCAGAGCATGGCCAGAAACCCCACGATTGCTGTGCAAAAAGCACCGAGTCTCAGATACGGCTGTATGTTAAATGTAAACTGAATAATGTGCTGAATTGTCAGGGAACGTTAGACTACAGAGACATATTCTGAAAGAAAAAGAAACATTCCTGGAATGCTCTTGCAACTATCAACCATATCAGCTTTCCAAGTTGAACTAAGATCATCTTGGGCAGATAACGAGATCTAGCTTTCTAGGGTCTAGAACTTGCCTGTCTTCGTAACCATTTAAAATCTCCTAATGACTCAGTTCTACAATCATAAATGCTTCATCCTACTGGAGAGTTTTCTGATGGCTTTATTCTAGTTGCTCAAGACTCAGTTAACTTTGCAGTTTAAAAGTGCAGGGGGAAGAATTGTATTTGTCTTGCTGTTGCAGCTCTGAACGAACATCCCGTTAGTAGAACTCGGGAATATAATCTCTGATGATTTTGCATTTCTGAATGACTAATGGTGTAGTCAGAATCATTATGCGTGGAGGGGCAAGCCAAAACTTAAATTAGTTTTTAGTAAGTAGATTCTGAGTTGCATAATCACGCTCTTCATTATCCAAATACTTTCCTTGTTGTCTGCAAAGTTGTTTTTTTTCCAGAGGGATTTTCAGATGACCACCTTTCTTTTACCTCCACTTGCAGCTCACTGCTGTTCTTAAAGCGAGTTCCCTGCCCCGAAAGGGAGTACTTTTTCCCGAACAATTTCAATTGCATTTCTGCTTTGATAGCTTTTCTGGCACTGGCACTCTTCTGGCTCCAGGGAGAGCTAATTCCTGGACTTGACACAGCAGGAATCATATAATCAAAGAATCAAAGAATTACCTGGGATGGAATGGACCTTTCAGACCGTTGAGTCCAGCCATCAACCTAACAGTGACAAAACCCATCACTAAACCATATCTCTAAGCACTACATCCAACCATCTTTTAAATCCCTCCAGGGATGGTGCCTCAACCACTTCCCTGGGCAGCCCATTCCAAGGCTTCATAACCCTTTCTGTGTAAAAATTGTTCCTGATACCCAATCTGAACCTCCCCTGGTGCAACTTGAGGCCATTTCCTCTTGTCCCATCACCTGTAACTTTGGAGAAGAGACAGACCCCCCGACTCTCTACAACCTCCTTTCAGGCAGTTGTAGAGAAGCTACCCCAATAAAGAAATAAAATAAATGTTTTCTGCCAGTTAATTAGGGGATGAGAATGCAGCAGTGTTGGTGTGAGGTTATGCTGAGAGCAACCTGGTGAAGGTGAAGATGAAGATGGGGGTAGAACTATTCCTTTTGGAGGCAAATAGCTGCAAGGCTGAGTTTGCAGCTGTTAAGTACTCCCTCAGTACAGCCATCTGAATATGACCTCCACTTGATGAAGCCTCTGCAGCTCCTTCTCACGTCTGGACTGGTGGAAGGTGGTCTGTGTCCTTCAGCTGTTTCATCTGCCCTGAAATCCTGACCGCAGATGTTAGTGCTTTAGAGAAAATAGCCACCAGAATCTCAGTGTATTGGCTGCTTGGGTTTGTTCCACTCACCCATGGTTGGAAGAAGAGCATTAGAGCTCCTCCAGGATCACATCAGCTGCTGAGCTGGTGGTCCACTCTGGAGAAGGACTCAGACTCCAGAAACATTCTTGGCAAAACTACTGCCAAAAAGCTTAGATCTCTGAAAAATATCTTACCTTGGACTACATGTGATGAAATTGTTTTGGTCAGTTCTTCTGAGTATCTCCCCGTGAAATAATTCTATTTTCTTACTCTGATAGCTATCCATTCTTGCTTTCAGATGAGACTCCTACTTTAAGTAAAATTTAAATGGTGATTTGTTTTTTTGTTATTGAGGTGACTTTAATTAGACACTAACTTTCTGGTTTACTACTTCACTTTGGTATGAGTCTGCACCCAACTGCTTGCCCAACCATTCATTCTCTTTGAGTTAGGCTGGAGAGGAGAACTTTTTCCCCAGGTTTTGTTTTGCTCAGTCTGTCTATGTACATTTATAACATTTAGTGTGTGTATATATACAAAAAAATCATATATCTTTTATATATGTTATGTGTGTTTATATATTATTGCATAATTTTTCAGTACGTGGTGGTCACAAGCACTGTTGTTAAAGGCATCAAACACATACTCATTTTGAGTATAAACATGTTTTGTGGGACCTAAAATAGAACATCAGCCCCTACAGTAAACACGAGACTTCCTTTCCCCAAATGAGTATTGAATAAACTGCTTCTTTTCTCTCCAGGTACTCACAACCTCTGCATGAAGAAATAGCTTTGCATAAGCATCTCAAACACAAGAACATTGTCCAGTATTTGGGCTCTCTTAGTGAGAATGGCTTTATTAAGATATTCATGGAGCAGGTGCCAGGGGGTAAGTTGTAGAGGAGAGTGGTTTGGTGGTTGCTTGGTTTGTTTTGTAACGTTTTAAAAGTATAAAACTTAGAGTACTGCCACAAGATATATTTCATGCAAATACAATACTTAGTATCTCTTTCCTAAATTAATGGGGAAAATTGTGTTCCAAGTGCTTGAGTTCTCTCATTCAGTATTTAGAATAATAGAGTCATTGAATGGTTTGTGTTGGAAGGAACCTTAAAGATCATCCAGTTCCAACCCCCTGCCCTGGGCAGGGACACCTCCCACCAGACCAGGTTTCCCAAAGCCCCATCCAGCCTGGCCTTGAACCCCTCCAGGGATGGGGCAGCCACAGCTTCTCTGGGCAACCTCTTCCAGTGTCTCACCACCCTCACAGGAAAGAATTTCCCCTCTTCCAATTTAAAACCTTTGTCCTATCACTTCACTCCCTGACCAAGAGTCCCTCCCCATCTCTCCTGTAGCCCCTTCAGATACTGGAAGGGTCTCTAGGGTCTTCGCAGAGCCTTCCCTTCTCCAGGCTGAACAACCCCGGCTCTCTCAGCCCATCCTCACAGCAGAGGGGCTCTAGCCCTCTGAGCATCTTTGTGGCCCCATTTAGATAAGATATACTACAAATGCAGCTCAGGTCATTGCTGTGGTGCCTCCTACCTGCAGATCAAAGGTGATCTGGGGTTATCCTTACTGGAAAGGCTGTAGCTCATCTCAGGTGGCTGAACCCTCCTCAGGTACCTAACACAAGAGAATGGTGGTTGGTGATTATTACTTCTGTTTGAGACCAAAGAAATCACAGCAGCCAGCTGCAACCAAAACCCTGCTGCTTGAGCTGAGCTTTTTGAAAAGCTGTGGAGTTGGGGTATGTGCATCCACCCTTCTCCACTCTTCTGCAGCATTCCTCTGAGGCAGCTTCTCTCCAGGCATAGGAGAGAGATGATTATGTTGATTGAATGGGTTCTGATCTGCTTGCTTTAGGAAGTACATGCCTCTGCTGCAGTGCAGATACTGAGACTCTTTTTAATTACTTAAGCCAGTGATGATGCAACTCAGCATTCTCCTGGAGAGGCCTTTGGTTGTAGAAGATGTGACTACACTTGGTTTGGGATTGCTGTCTGATGTTACTAATTTTTTTTATTAGTTTTTTTTTATTTCTTTTAATTTGAGGAGAAGGCAGAATTTAATTCACTCTTCCTTTTTTTGTTCTCCAAAATTCTAGGCAGCCTTTCTGCTCTTCTACGATCAAAATGGGGACCATTAAAAAATAACGAGCAGACAATTGGCTTTTACACCAAGCAGATTCTTGAAGGATTAAAATACCTCCATGATAATCAGATAGTGCATCGAGACATAAAGGTAAGAATTCGTGTCATGTAACTGCATTTATTTGTCCTGTAATTTTAAAAACTTTTTTTTTTATGGAAGTTCTTAATTTTCACACAGCTTCCCTGCTATTCTGAACTCTGGGTTAGGTCACAAAATAACAGAATGATACGGGGATGGAAGGGACCTCTGGAGAACATCTGGACCAACCCCCTGTCAGAGCAGGGTCACCCCGAGCAGGTCCCAAAAGAACGTGTCCAGGCAGGTTTGGAATGTCTCCAGAGATGGAGACTCCACCACCTCTCTGGGCAGCCTCTGACAGGGCTCTGCCACCCTCAAAGGGAAGAAGCTTTTCTTCATGTTGTGGTGGAACTTCTTATATTCAAATTTGTGCCCATTCCCTCTTGTCCTGTCCCTGGGCACCACTGAAAAAAGACTGGCCCCATCCTCCTGACACCCACCCTTGAAGTATTTCTAGGTGTTGATCAGATCCCCCCTCAGCCTTCTCTTCTCCAGACTAAGAAGTTTCAAGTCCCTCAGCCTTTCCTCAGCAGAGAGATGTTCTAGACTGTTAATCATCTTTGTAGTCCTCTGCTGTACCATCTCCAGCAGTTCCCTGTCCTTCGGGTACTGGGGAGCCCAGAACTGGACACAGGACACCAGATGGGGCCTCAAGTTGGGGGCCTCGGGTCAGCAAACCATTGTTAATTGGAATTTGAACCAACAAAATATTATTTTCTTCCTTTAGAAGAATTGACATAGAGATGCTTAAGATGGATAAACTGGATATTTTTTGATAAGGAGGATATTTTTATTCCTGTTTCCAACTTTTATGAATAAACTTTTAGGAAAGTTTATTAGAAGTGAAGGTGATGGTGGATGAGATTTTAGCAGGTTCTTTTCTGAGGAGACTGCAGATGAAAAAGACCTCTTCTTTAAAAAAAATAGAAAAGGGGGGGCTAAAAGCATGCCTTTTTAACTGAATTCCTGTAGTAGGGGAAGTTCACTTGGAGATGAAGTTTCTGATAATGGGATTACATAAGGCAAGAACATATTGATTCCTCTTTCATCTTTCCTAAGAGCCTTAGGAGATAATTGTTACTTACTTAGAGAGTGCATTGTAGAAACAGGCCACGCGAGAAGGCTCAGATGAAGAGTCAGCAGAATAAAATAATTGCTCTGAATGTTCTGTTCCTCAGGGTGATAACGTGCTCATCAACACGTACAGTGGAGTGTTAAAGATTTCGGACTTTGGAACTTCAAAGAGACTTGCAGGAATCAACCCCTGTACTGAGACTTTCACTGGTAGGTTCCCAGAGGAGACTCACTCTCTTCCCTCACTCCAACTGTGCGTTTTAGGGGCAGAATCCACAGCTCCTGGACTTTCACTGATCAAGGCTGCTGCAGGAAATAACTGGGTTTGAATACGCTGTACTTGTGTGCACTCTTCAAAGAGAATGCTGTTTGGGAAGTTCCACTTGAGACATGAAAGTCCTCTATAACGATGTTTTTTCCTGTGTTGTATTTCAGTCTCTCCGTGCACGTGGTTTTTTGGTCTCGCTGATTGTGAGAACCCTGATCGAAAGCTAACTTTTATTTTTCTTTCCTGACTGGCTTGGACGCCCTGGCTTCATCTGCAGAATCTCTTATGGACACAGCCTGTCGTTAACTCGAGCTCATTCTGCTTCATAATTGGATTTGGATGTTAAATCCTGCGGTGGCGTTAAATAGTTATGCAAAATGAGAGGGGGCTGTTGTTTTAACTCCAGCCTCGGCTCTTCCATTTCTGCTTGTAATGGGACACGGTGCAGAATGATGCATCGGGTTGATTCAGGAAAAGTCTTCCTGTCACCTCCTGGTTTAAGTTCAGATTTTCAGGTTTCACTTCCTTTTCCTCTTTGGATGCAATTCCGAGTGATCTTCCTTATTTTAATTTTAACCTGTAATACAGTAAATTAAAATGATGTCTGATCCAAAGCTCATTGAAACCTCTTAATGATTGTCAGTGGCTTTGAAAAGTGAGATCATTAGATCAGTAGATGATATCAGGTGCTTTTAGCACAAGTAATATTTTTAATATTATATTGAGCTTTATGTAGAATGCGTATGGAAATTCTTGAATTTTGAATACCAAGATGGTTTTTTAACTCTCCCAATATTGCTCACACCCCAGTGATTTTGTTCCTCTTATCCTTTAGCTATCTGTTTGCATCCCTGGTGCACCTGAGTAAAAGAAACGGGTGTTTTAAACAGGTACCCTCCAGTATATGGCACCGGAGATCATAGACAAAGGGCCACGTGGCTACGGGAAGGCGGCGGACATCTGGTCTCTGGGATGCACCATCATTGAGATGGCTACAGGGAAGCCCCCGTTTTATGAACTGGGAGAACCACAAGCCGCTATGTTTAAGGTCAGACCAGTATTTGTGAACACAGGGAAGTCTTCTGACTGCTTTGGAGAAGTTAGAATTGGGGATTGCAGGAAAAGAAGATAAGGGAAACGCTGGGTTAGTCAGGATGGTGAAGAAGAACGAGCTGATGTGGCTGAGTGGGAGCTCTGTGTAGGTTTGGAGAGAGTAATAGAGCAACAGACAGACATTCAGCAGCTTGGGTGTTTGAAAAACATAATAATTAAAAATAAGAAGCATGCTGCTTTGCCAGACCCTCTACTTGCAATCGTGGGGGGGTTTAATGTGATTTTTTTTATACAGTTTTTAATAGTTGGGGTTTTTTTTCTGAACTGATAAACTAGTTACAGAAAAAATATAAGAACTTGAGAACTATATACAGCTTCTATTATCTAAACACTTTTTTGATGCTATTTAGTGTTTGGGAAAAGAACAGCCTAGGCCATTGTTTCTCCCTTTATTTTTTTCAGGTGGGAATGTTTAAAATACACCCAGAGATTCCCGAATCCATGTCTGCAGAAGCCAAGGCTTTCATATTGCGATGCTTCGAACCAGACCCTGATAAACGCGCTTTTGCTCATGAACTACTTATAGATGAATTCTTGAAGGTTTCGAGCAAAAAAAGGAAGTCCCCCTCAAAGCTCTCGGGTAGGTGTTGCTAAACTCAACCTGGAGTTTTTCTCCTCTTGCTGGTGCTGTTTCCTGAAGCTGGTGGTTTAGGGTTTTTAAGATGAACACAGATGATCTCCCTCCCAGCGAAGGCTCAGGCGTAACCTTCTCTTCCTGCAGTAACACAGCTGTAGCAGAATCCTGTTCTGTTGTCACAGAAACCATTTATATAAATATTTCTGAGAAGGTTTCTGAAAGTCTGTTTATGGTTTTGTGCAAGTTCTGCGTGGTTTGGGGTATGTGTTTGGTTTTTTTTTTAACTTGCTCATGTTTTCCTTCAAAACGTGTTTCCGTGAGTACGTTCTGTGGAAGGTTAGAACACGCTACGGAGCCTCAGGGGAGTTCTCTACATAGAATCATAGAATGGTTTGGGTTGGAAGGGACCTTAAAGATCATCCAGTTCCAACCCCCCCTGCCCTGGGCAGGGACACCTCCCACCAGAGCAGGTTGCTCAAATGAGCATGAGCGAAATAATCTTTGTCCCATAGTAAATGTGCATGGAATGCATGATATTTGTTCCACGGTCTCATTTTCTTTAGGGTATGAAATTACAAAGGAGTTCTGAGAGTGTGAGTGACGTACCCTGTTGGGGGTGTGTAGGTACATATGAAAATGCCTTCTGTGTGTTTTTAGTGTGAGAGTGAAAAGAAAGAAAAATACAAGGTAAAGAAGATGGGGTTGGATGACGGCGTTTTAATGTGATTTTCAGCATCACATTAAAATCCCCGATTAAAATTAACTTTAAATCACAATAAATTACACTTTTAAGGATTGCAGACAGGAGAGTGCAGGTAGTCCATAAAAGGAAGAGATTTATACTTTGGATTATGCTTGTATTCTGTTAATTTCAGCACATTTAACTGACTTTCTTCTTTGTGTTTCTCTCACAGTTCTTTCTGCTAACACAAATGGTGAGTTTTAACATAGGTCTCTATCAAAACCTCACTGTAGATGCTGTGGTTATCACCTATTCTGGTACAATTTGTGACTCTGGACTGCCATAAAGAGAAAGGGGCACAATTATGAAAAGAAATAACCTTTCTCTGTTGGGAAGCTCGAATTCGTTGTGCAAATTTGAACTCCTGTTCATCTTCCTTCCAGACTATGGCTTTATTGTCTGGGCGGGTGGGTAATAAATAGGGCCTTTTAGTGTCAGTCTGAACAGGAAACATGAATGGCTGTTTTATAGTAGCCAATGGAGTCAAGGTTTGCAGAGAAACCTAGATTTTTATTAGGCTAAATTCTATAATTAATAAAAGGCCGATGTATTTGAGCCCCCTTGAAAGAAATGAAGTGGGGGTGGGGAAGTGGATGAAACCCATCGTTACCTGTCAAAGTACGTTGTGAAACGTGCTGGTGTGAAATAGGTATGAACAGGGTTTTTCTGCAGCAATGATGTGTGCTCTGCATTTAAAAACAAAAGTTCTGCCTTAACATGTGTGTTTGTTATTAAACGAAGACTATTAACTAATTAAACTTGGACAAAATATTCTGATAAAGAAATTGATCTTATGTGTTATACCTTCATGTATTGTGTATATAAATATGTATTTATGTACACACATACATTAAGATTCTGGAAGGTGCTTGGATGACTTACACTGTGGAAACACGTTGTTACTGCTGAAAATGCACATGGATGGTCTGAGTTCCACATCTATTCTGGTGGTGAAGTTCTGTAAATGGACTTGAAAAGAGTGTTTATGTGTCTCAGGGAGCTTTTAAATAAAAACCTAACTGAAACGTCACTCTACTCCAGAAGAAGAAGCTTTAGGAGTGTTTTGGTAATTGTGTTTTTACTGTTTTGTATTGGTGTGGGGGAAGAGTGAAGTGGGTTTCCTCTGAAAGAATAACCTTTTCACTTCAGAACCGCGATGGCACTGTTAAATTCTATTTTCTGAATATTCCCATACGAACAGAGTATCTTCGGAGTATATCCTTACCCGTCCCTGTTCTGGTGGAAGATACAAGTAGCAGCAGTGAATACGGTTCTGTCTCGCCTGATACAGAATTAAAAATTGATCCATTCTCTTTCAAAACAAGAGCTAAATCCTGCGGCGAGAAAGACGGGAAGGGAATCCGGTCTCTTTTTCTGAGGTAAAGGTCTACCTGGCATTTATGGTAGAGGAGGAATGTATGCATTGGGGTGGTTTTCATGGAGTTTCTTTTTTACCAAATATCTTTCATTCAGCATCCCAGACGAACATTTTGAGGATCACAGTGCACCTCCTTCCCCTGAAGAGAAAGATTCTGGGTTTTTCATGCTGAAGAAGGACAGTGAAAGGAGAGCCACCCTTCACAGGATATTGACTGAGGACCAAGAGAAGGTGGTGAGGAACTTGATGGAAGCTTTGACGCAGGTAATTTCAGAAGGCAGCAAAAAATTTGTGGAATTTGAAGACTTACCTGCAATGACCTGGAACTTTTGAACCTTACAACAGCCTTCCAGTACCTGAAAGGGGCCTACAAGGGCAGATGGGGAGGGACTCTTTGTCAGGGAGTGGAGTGAGAGGATAAGGGGTAATGGTTTTTAACTGAAAGAGGGGAGAATTAGGCCAGATATTAGGAAGAAATGTGAGGGTGGTGAGACACTGGAAGAGGTTGCCCAGAGAAGCTGTGGCTGCCCCATCCCTGGAGGGGTTCAAGGCCAGGCTGGATGGGGCTTGGAGCAACCTGGTCTGGTGGGAGGTGTCCCTGCCCATGGCAGGGGATTGGAACTGGATGATCTTTAAGGTCCCTTCCAACCCAAACCATTCTATGGTTCTGTGATTCTAAATTATACATAGTAAAGCAATTAAAAAGTAAAGTTTGAATAAACTAGAAAGCTTTCATTGTTCATTGCTTTATTTGGGCTTTTAAAAATTGGCTTGAAAATTGTTTATGCTGCGTTTTATATGCCTTTGGTGGTGTTTGTAAATACTGTGTGTATATCTGGGTATTAGTGCTGACCAGACAACAGAAAAACATGTTTTCATAAGATATTTTGCCAGTGATTTTCAAATGGAACTAACTGAGGCTGTCAGATGAAAAAGGGGCTGACTGGTCCAGCAGCCATAAAAGGGGGAAAAGAGGGGGCTAGGGAGAAAATAAATCACAGCTATTCCTCACAGCAGTTGGGAGCACACATGGAAGAGGAGGGAAGCTGGAGTAACAGCAGGAGTTACGGCACACAACAAAATAATTGCAGAATGACCCCTTGGCACTCCTGTGTGGGGATGATTCATGATGATCTATCAGTTCAGGCTGACACTGAATAAATGACAGGTCATGCCCACACAGCTAAATGTTGCAACACCGTAATTGGATGACATGATTTTTGTTGTTCTTGTTTGTCATGTGGGTGCGTTAGTAGTTAATTGACTCACTTCATTCCCGAGGCTAAGGATTGCTGGTCTAAAACGTGTTTGTATAAAATGTGACCACTCATCTTCTAAAGATAGCACAGTTTAGAAACTGATGCAAACCCATGTGATTCTTATGCATGTGCTACAGTTAATGTAATGGCAAATTGCTGCCCTACCAATAAAAGCAGCTTCTAACTCTTGGCGGGGGGTGGGGGAACAAGGTGGGAAACCCACAGTTGTCCTGGTAACTATAGAAAGTGTTAAAATAGAAGGCGGTAGGAGAGATGCCTGTGATCTGTGCTTTGCCAGAGCATAGCTGTAACAGACACAGTTGTGTGTACGAAAAGATTAATTGGCGATTGTGAGAGGCTGAAACTCAAATTGGGAGATGCAGAGAGGGTGCTTGGTGTTTCCTGCCTTCCTCAGCTGGAGCTGGAAGAGCCCGAGACAGGAGCAGAGAAACCATGGGAGTTGTAAAGCCAGAGAGTTCAGAGCCACGTGCAGATGGGTCTGCCCTTAAAGAGGATGCAGAACCCTCACTCCTGAACACCATTTTCTCCCTTGAAAGAGGGATCTCGGTCAAAGAGCAGGAAATTTACTTAAACCACCAGAAATTGGTGGTAACTGCAGTTGAGGGGAATCACAGAATCACAGAACGTTCATGGCTGGAAAGGACCTCTGGGATTGAGTCCAACACACACACACACACGAAAACCCCCTACAATCTTGGCCACTAGAGCATGCCTTGAAGTGCCACATCTACACGTTTCTTAAATACCTCCAGGGATGGTGACTCCACCACCTCCCTTGGCAGGCTGTTCCAGTGCCTGACCACTCTTTCAGCAAAGTCATTCTTCCTAAAATCTCATCTGAACCTCCCCTGCCACAACTTCAGACCATTTCCTCTGCTCCTGTCATTATTCCCTTGGGAGAAGAGGCCAACACCCACCTCTCTATAACCTCCTTTCAGGGAGTTGTAGAGGGCAAGGAGGTCTCCCCTCAGCCTCCTCTTCTCCAAACTAAACATGCCCAGTTCCTTCAGCCTCTCCTCACGGGACTTGTTCTCTAGACCCCTCACCAGCTTGGTAGCTCTCCTCTGGACACGCTCCCTCCAGCACCATAACGTCCCTCTTGTAGTGAGGGTCCCAGAACTGAACTCATTACTCAAGGTGAGTCCTCACCAGTGCTGAGTACAGAGGAAGTTGGGTTAGCTTCTTTCTACATCCTGGTGAAATGCAAGAAGTTACCGATAAGCAGAAGCCTGACTTGTTTGTTAGGCCTCATCAGAACATAGGCTTTGATAGTGCTTTTCCCTTTCACAAAAAGTTTTCATGAGAACAATTTCAACCAAGTCGGTGGGTGTGGGGGTTAGGGGAGGAGGATGACCCTCCAAAAGCAGGTTGCTGTTCTTTATTAGGGAGCTATACTTGTTGCCCGGTCATCAGCATGGCTTGATGGACTTGGATCTTCTAGGCCAGGGCTACAGTGTATGTGTGTCCACCTGTCTGCCCCAGTGGCTTTTTAATTATTTACACAAAAAGGAGATGCACCAGGACAGGTTGGGGGCTGACCTGCTGCAGAGTAGCTCTGAGGAAAAAGACCTGGGAGTCCTGGTGGACAACAGGGTGACAAGGAGCCAGCAATGTGCCCTTGTGGACAAGGTCAATGGCATCCTGGGGTGCATCAGGAAGAGTCATCCTCCCCTTCTGCTCTGCACTGGTGAGGCCCCATCTGCAGTCCTGTGTCCAGTTCTGGGCTCCCCAGTTCGAGAAAGACAGGGAACTGCTGGAGAGGGTACAGGAGAGGACCACAAAGATGATCAGTGGTCTAGAACATCTCTCTAATGAGGAAAGGCTGAGGGACTTTGGGTCTTTTAGTCTGGAGAAGACTGAGTGGGGCTCTGATCAATGTCTATAGATACTTTAAGGGTTGGTGTTAAGAAGATGGGGCCAGTTTTTTTCAGTGGTGCCCAGTGACAGGACAGGAGGTAACAGGCACAAACTTGAATGCAGGACGTTCCATCTAAACATGAGGAGGAACCTTTTTTACTTTGAGGGTGGCAGAGCCCTGGCAGAGCCTTCCCAGAGAGGTGGTGGAGTCTCTATCTCTAGAGACATTCAAACCCTGCCTGGACATGTTCCTTTGCAGCCTGCTCTGGGTGGACCTGCTCTGGCAGGGGGGTTGGACTAGATGGTCTCCAGAGGTCCCTTCCAACCCCATAGCATTCTGTGACTCTGTGAGATCAGCTGCTGCTGTAGGACAGAGGGATCCACTTCAGTATAGCTAATCATGGGGGGCATTCTCCAAGTCCAAGTTGATCAGGATCAGAGGCTGGGATCTCTTACCTCAGAGGTGAGTGCTTTAGTCAGTGGAATGTTTGACAGCTCTAGAGCTTCTTCAATTTTTTCTTTTTTTAGCTTCTCTCTCTCACATAATCTAATGGCCTTTCTTTAATCCTGATGAGAATTAATTATCTATAGTTAGAACCTCAACATTATTGGCGAACAGGGTTCTTGGTGTCTGGCCAACTGTGATATTCATGGCATAAAACTGGTAAATACAACAGAACCAAACACCGTATATCCTTTTGTTACAGAAATCAAAGTTAGACATCTTTAGTCTGTATAAATAATTACTTAACTGCCTTCAGAATAAACATATAATACTTCACGTTGAACAACTAGTATGGTTTTCTACCTCTGGCTTAATTTTCTGATTTGGAAGTGAAATTTGTATTCAGTTGGCATTTGTCTACTTTAGAGGGTAAACACAGTCATCTTATTAGTTACTTATTCTGATGAATGCTTATGAGATCTTTGCTGCTTTGGTAGCTCATGCTAAAACACAAAAGCCTTTCAAAATAGGCACATGAATATTTATAATGGAAAGGTGAGAAATTTGTATACCTGTAGGTAAGTGTGGAGGTTCTGCATCAAGGGAAATTTTGTGGGAAAGAACTAGTCTTTTTCTAAGCCTTCTGTGTAATTTTGGCTAATCCCTTCTTTTAAAGGCTGTTGTGGGACTTTGCATGTTGTCTCTGAGGCACTCTGAAATTAAGAGGCACTGCAAAGTACACGTTCGTTTGCAATTAAGAGTAATTTGTAGTATTCAGTGCACAGTGTGTCTGTTCCTATCTTTTCACTCCTGTACAAGGAGACATATAGACTGTAGTGTGCACATATACTTCAGCAGTTCATACAAAATGAAGCCAACTACTTGCTCATCAGATAACATGCATTACCAGGGGGCTCGGTGGCGGAGCTCCGTGCTGCTGGTCCATTACCTGACCTGCAGCTGCACCTTTCCCTTAACCACAGCAATAGAAGTTCTGAAAATCCGCTATCCCAACGCCTGTTGAAACTATTTCTTTTCCTCTCTCTCTTCTACCAGGGAGCCGAAGAGCCCAAGCTAAAATGGGAACATATCACCACGCTCGTTTCCAGCCTGCGAGAGTTTGTACGGTCCACTGATCGCAAAATCATCGCACACACTCTGTCAAAACTGAAGCTGGAGTTAGACTTTGACAGCCACGGTATCAGTCAAGTGCAGCTCGTGCTCTTCGGTTTTCAAGATGCTGTGAGTTGCTGTTTTTACTAAGAACTGTGTGCACAAAACTGCCCCAAAACAACCAACCAAAAAGCTAGAGGCCAGAAGCAACCACATCATCCTTAACTTCCACCCAGCGTTATTGAAACAATAATATTTGAAGGCTTTGAACGTGTGGTAACAAAACCCCAGCCCAGAGCTGTGATCCTTTGGGCAGGGCACAGACTCTGAAGACAACTATTGAGATTTTGCTGATGAAAGATCTAGAAGGTTCAGCATAACTGTGTAAACATTACATCATCATACTACAACAGCAAAGCCTTTTTTATAAAAAAATAATACTAATTTTGGAGGGTTTTCACATAAATAAGACCAACACTGAATATCAGGCTTATCCTGGGTAAATCATAGAATAGAATCATAGAATTGTCTGGGTTGGAAGGGGACCTTGAAGGAAAAAGGGGAGGAAGGGAAAAGTAGTTCCCTTGTTCTTGGGCGTTAATAAGGTCATCTTGGGTAACAATGCTTAATAATCACATCGGAGCAACCAAGAAAAAGTAGGTTTGTGCTGTAACACAAAGAGATAAATCACAGTACTATGGATTGTTGTGTTCTTGACAAAGTTATATCGTGCTGCTTCAGTGACTAAATAGGCTGCACTCAGCTAAAAATATCACAGAAAATCCAGGTTAGTTGTGCAATTGATTTGGCTGGAAGAGATGTTGGGCCCTGAACTGGGGGGAAAAAAAATCATAGAATGGTTGGAGTTGGAAAGGACCTTAAAGATCATCCAGTTCCAACCCCCTGCCCTGGGCAGGGACACCTCCCACCAGACCAGGTTGCTCCAAACCCCATCCAGCCTGGCCTTGAACCCCTCCAGGGATGGGGCAAATGTCGGTGTTTTGGTAGGAGTCAGTATTGGGGGGAGTTGTGCTGCCTCTGGGTCAGCCTTTGGGGTGCTGAGGCAGCTGTTGCCCAGGTGTGGGCCACAGGGCAGGCTCCCCTGGCAACTGCTGACACATCTCCCAAGTCCAAGCACAGTGTCCAAGTGCCATCTCGTGGCCATTGGCAACAGGACTGAGGAGATGTAGGTTCTGTGGTGGGTAGAGGAAAGCCCCTACCAAGTTGAGTTTTTATTCCTTTCCAGAGAGATGGGGGAGAGAATTAGAAGGGCAAAAAGTGTGAAAACTTGAGTGAAGACTGTTTAATAAGTGAAGGGTGGTGGGGAGGGGGAGAAGGCATCACCAAACCTCATAAGTGATGCAAAAGCAGTCACTCACCACTAGACTAATGCCTTTGAGCAATGACTTCTTTGGAGACTATAACCCCCTGGTTTTATTGCTAAGCATGATATTGTATGGAAGGGAGTATCTCTTAGGTCAGTTGAGGTCAGCCGTGACGGCAATGTCCCCTCCCAACCTTTAGCAGACCTCCATGAGGAGCAGAGGGGACCTTGACATTGTGTAAGCTCTCATGGGTGGGTTATGGGTCTGAAACACAGCACCACACGGTGCTGCTGTGAGGAAAAGTCACTCCATCCCAGCCAAAGCCAGTGCAGGTACTTACATAAATGACTGCATGACTGAATACTGTTGCTTTGGGGCAGTGAAAATAACATGATTAGTAACAGTTACCAACATTTAAATGTCTTGTGAAGGCATCATTTGTGTAACTTCAGTCATTTTTTACAGAGAGGTTCTCACAGTGTGAGAGAATTACACTAACCCCTTTTCTAGGAAGACTTAAGAGTGAAGTATCTTGTTTCTTTCCATAAGCAATAGTTGCTACTATTTTTTTACAGAGCTTTAAATAACTTCATAAATTCGTAAATACAGTTATATTTGTTTTTTCCTGCAACTTCTTGAGTTTTGCTCCTACAAAGTCTGTTGCTTTGGACTCTTTCCGTGCCTGGAAAACAGCACGGAATCTGTTTTATGCTGTTCCTGTTTACTCTGGCTGGGCCTTTCATGGCGCTGTCACCCCACCTGCTGCTTCCCTCTCATTCGGAGCTGAGAAGCCATTCCCTCAGGGTAGAGATGTCCTTGCAACTGGAGCACGGAGCACCCATAGGGGAGCACCTGGGAGTATCGATAGAAGTGGTTTGAAAAGCAGGCCTGGAGGGAATGTGGAACAACCTGGTGTGGAAAACTGTCTGATTGTACAAAGTAAGATGTAGAAGGGAAAATGGCACAGCGTACAAATGTGTGCTGACTATTCAAACCAAGGTTAATTACCTATTTTCTGAATCCAGAAGGAGCAGAATTACATTAGTTCTTTGACACAACAAAGGTGATGGAGGGATTGGAGCATCTCCCTGATGAGGAAAGGCTGAGAGAGCTGGGACTCTTCAGCCTGGAGAAGAGAAGGCTGAGGGGAGACCTTAGTAATGCTCACAAGTATCTGAAGGGTGGGTTGAAGGAGGATGGAGCCAGACTCTTCTCAGTGGTTCCCAGTGACAGGACAAGGGGCAATGGGCACAAGCTGGAACAGGGGAAGTTCCATTCAAATATGAGGAGAAACTTCTTTAGGTGAGGGTGGCAGAGCCCTGGCAGAGGCTGCCCAGGGAGGGTGTGGAGTCCCCTTCTCTGGAGACCTTCAAGCCCCTCCTGGATGCAGCCCTGAGTGATGTGCTCTGGGCAATCCTGCTTTAGCAGGGGAGTTGGGCTGGGTGATCTCTAGAGGTCCCTGCCAACTCTGTGATTCTGTGATGTTTCCTACAATTTTGCTTTAAAATAGGTAAATATTGCTCAGAGGAAGTAGTGAAAATTATGACAAAAAATAGCATGTTTAATTAGCTTAAGGTACATGTCTTATATATATTGGTCCTTGTTACTTGTTTTGCTCACGTTCTTTGTAACTTTCTCTCCACACCTGCAGAGGTTCAATAAACTTCAGTATTGCAGCCTTCAAAAATCACCTGACACAGAAACTAGTATTTCATAAAAAGTATCAAGTATTGTACAACTTGTAGTAAAATGGTGGAAGTTGGTGATGTTGCTATTTTCTTCCTCTAATGATGTGGTTTAATGCCTTTGCATGCATGTAGAATCAAAACTAATTAAAACTAGATGAAAACTAATGGTTTAAAGCTTTGCATGCATGTAGAATCGTATAATTGTCTGGGTTGGAAGGGACCTTTCAGATCATTGAGTCCAACCATCAAACTGTGATAAAAACCCATCCCTAAACCATGTCACTGAGCACTATGGCAACCCGGCTTTTCAATACCTCCAGGGATGATGCCTCAACTACTTCCCTGGGCAGCTCATTCCAAGGCTTAATAACCCTTTCCATGTAAAAATTTCTCCTAATATCCAATCTGAACCTCCCCTGGTGCAATTTGAGGCCATAATCTCAAACACTTTATATAACACATGATATATATGTTATAATATGACCTATATTATAGTTTTAAGTTGGGGGGGGGATATAATATCTGACCTGAATTCTCTCTTGCTAGGTCAATAAAGTTCTCCGAAACCATAACATCAAGCCACACTGGATGTTTGCATTGGACAGCATCATCAGGAAAGCTGTGCAGACTGCAATTACTATTCTGGTCCCAGGTGAGTCATTTCTTAGTACTCAGCAAATATTTATTAGCTGACGTCTTCAAACAGGCATTAGAGCTGTGATCACGATGCTTCTCCTACGATTTTGAAACCAGAAGTGGCCTTTTCCCTGTTCACTGTCTGTTTTGCAACTCAAAAACTAATCAGTGTATTTTCCAAGTTCTTTTTGGAAAGCACCTTTTTTCCAGGATGCATAATCCTAAGCAATTCTGCAAGGCAGCGAGCAGGAGGAGGCTGAGGTGCTCTGGGGCCTGGTTTTTTGTTTGTGAGGGTTTTTTGGGGTTTTTTTGGAGGTGCACAGTGCTGCCTCCTGAAATCCAAAGGACATACTGCTTTACAGCACATGCCATCGTGAGGCCCCATCTGGAGTCCTGTGTTCCAGTCCTGGGCAGAAAGACAGGGAACTGCTGGAGAGGGCACAGCAGAGGGCTACAAAGATGATGACTCTGGAAGGTGTTTTACAAAGTGCAGGTTAGCAATGTGCTTTCTGGAGCACTCAGAAGTCTCCTGGTCAGAAGCTATTTAAAACAAAAATAAAAAATGTGCCAAGCCTGCAGTTTGAATGTTGTATTTTGAATGTTGGGGAAGTAGAATGCACAGCTTGGCTGAGGGAAGGAGTCTGTGTAGAAGAAACTGTAACCCATTCTGTTAGTGCTTGATTTATTTCCAGAGTTAGTTTCTTTGCTGTTCCTTAACTCCTATCCATGTGATTTCCCCTGTTCCCTACACTGGAATTCATGGTGGAACTTTCAAATACATGAAGTAAGAACGCTTCTGTTCCTGTTTTCTGCAGTGGGCTGTCTTAAATTATCAACAAGGGGATCTGAAAATTCCAACAGAAGTTAGAGCTCTACCNTGCAACTCAAAAACTAATCAGTGTATTTTCCAAGTTCTTTTTGGAAAGCACCTTTTTTCCAGGATGCATAATCCTAAGCAATTCTGCAAGGCAGCGAGCAGGAGGAGGCTGAGGTGCTCTGGGGCCTGGTTTTTTGTTTGTGAGGGTTTTTTGGGGTTTTTTTGGAGGTGCACAGTGCTGCCTCCTGAAATCCAAAGGACATACTGCTTTACAGCACATGCCATCGTGAGGCCCCATCTGGAGTCCTGTGTTCCAGTCCTGGGCAGAAAGACAGGGAACTGCTGGAGAGGGCACAGCAGAGGGCTACAAAGATGATGACTCTGGAAGGTGTTTTACAAAGTGCAGGTTAGCAATGTGCTTTCTGGAGCACTCAGAAGTCTCCTGGTCAGAAGCTATTTAAAACAAAAATAAAAAATGTGCCAAGCCTGCAGTTTGAATGTTGTATTTTGAATGTTGGGGAAGTAGAATGCACAGCTTGGCTGAGGGAAGGAGTCTGTGTAGAAGAAACTGTAACCCATTCTGTTAGTGCTTGATTTATTTCCAGAGTTAGTTTCTTTGCTGTTCCTTAACTCCTATCCATGTGATTTCCCCTGTTCCCTACACTGGAATTCATGGTGGAACTTTCAAATACATGAAGTAAGAACGCTTCTGTTCCTGTTTTCTGCAGTGGGCTGTCTTAAATTATCAACAAGGGGATCTGAAAATTCCAACAGAAGTTAGAGCTCTACCTGTTCTCCCTGGTGTTTTCCGTATCCCCAGCACAACCAGCCAAGGCGTAAATAGGGTTTCTTTGTTACTTTTGACTTACAAGGCAAATCTGTCCTTTGATTAGAATGCCAAACACCTTTAGCAGGCACTTTATTGCTGTGTCATAGGAGTGCTGTACAATTCGTCCTGAAATAGACTCTCGGTCCCCATGGAGCTCAGTATCAGTGTTAATTGTACGTGGGGAAGCTTCAACAAAACCCTCTGTGCCCCACTGCTGCTTTCAGGCACTGATCATCTGCCTCTTCCCTGATTGCCTTACTCTCCTTCTGATTGCTTCCCCTTGCCTTTGTCTCACTCTTTTTTCTCTTTTTTTTTTTTTTTTTCCTTTTTT
>VXBJ01005179.1:37163-48566 GCA_013400055.1 Nycticryphes semicollaris
GCTCCAGCCCCTCAATGTCTTTTTTTGTGGTGAGGGGAATTTAGAGGAAGCACAGCTCTGTTGATGTTAGTGTGTTCAGCCTTGAAACAGGTACGTAGCATGGAAATGAAGAGATGAAATGGATCAAGGAGCAAATGTCCCTTTTGTAAAGAAGAGAAATGTACTTATTAGTTCTTCAGCAGAAAAGGCCAAAAAACGACCGTGAGTCAGAAACCACAATTGAAGGAAGGAAGGAAGAAGGATTTATGTTAAATGCTTAGAAGTAACAAGCAGATGTTGTTGCAGAAATAAGCTTTGTAGGAGTACAAGACCTTGTGTGATCTTGCATACCTGGGGAGCTCCGGGAGGTAGCTTAAAGAGGGAATAACAGAAAGCAGAGGTCAGGTGTAGCTTTGGATGCACGGGTTTGTGGATGCGCATCGTTACGGAACAGGGAGTGCTCCCTCGGATGAGCAGAAGGGACGTGTGCTGCTTTTAATTGTCGGGAAAGGGGTCTGGGTGTTATTTCCCCTCTGTGTCTTTGGATGTGATTTTTTTTTTTGGTAAAAACAGTATTCTTATAACGAGAGAATGCTAAATATGCCAGAATAGCAACGACAGGAGCAGCTGCGTTATAGAGAAATAATGGCTGTTGTTTAATAAAACATTTCAAGTCAGATGCAAGAAATTACAAACCACTGAGAATGGGCAAAAGAAAGTACTTCTGCACACTCTGGCATGAAATGCGAGCCAGACCTGGTATCCTGTTCATCCAAATTTAGGAATTTTTGGAGATTTTGAACGTTCAACAGGGTGAATAATAGCATAAATTAAGGTGCTGAGTCATTTTAAACACCTAGAAATCAGTCGTTCTCTTCCTACAGGAATTTCAGCTCCGGTTTAAGCAAAGCCATAGGATGTTCTGTAAACAGTCACTTAATTCTGCTTCTCTTTTAATGTTTAACATCATTAATTTTTATTTTTTTGCTTATGTTTTTTCTGCTACTAATAGAATTGAGGCCACATTTTAGTCTTGCATCTGAAAGTGATACAGCGGATCAAGATGATATAGAAGTGGAAGAAGATCAAGATGAACAGCCTCAGAACCAAACAATCCGGCAGCCTTGCATTGTCATGGAAGATGCAGTAGCTACCTCAGGTGTCAGCACGCTCAGCTCGACGGTGTCCCACGACTCCCAGGCTGCTCACAGGTCACTGAGTGTCCAGCTGGGCAGGCTGAAATTAGAGACAAACAGGTAAGTCTGGACATGGGGGGGACACTGGCCTACTTGGTTGACCGTACCTGTTGTTTCATGTAAAATGCATGTGCTAGAATATTAGTCATTGTATCATAGAATGGTTCTGGGTTGGAAGGGACCTTCAAGATCATCCAGTTCCATCCCCCTGCCCTGGGCAGGGACACCTCCCACCAGACCAGGTTGCTCCAAGCCCCATCCAGCCTGGCCTTGAACCCCTCCAGGGATGGGGCAGCCACAGCTTCTGTGGGCAACCTCTTCCAGTGTCTCACCACCCTCACAGCAAAGAATTTCTTCCTAAGATCTCATCTAATTTTCCTCTCTTTCAGTTTAAAACCATTGCCCCTTATCCAGTGGCTCCACTTCCTGATCAAGAGTCCCTCCCCATCCTTCCTGTAGCCCTTTTAGGTACTGGAAGGGTCTCTGAGGTCCCCCCACGTTCTCAGCCTGTCCTCACAGCAGAGGTGCTCCAGCCCCCTGAGCATCTTCATGGCCTCCTCTGGACCCATTCCAACAGATCCATGTCCTTCCTGTACTGAGGACTCCAAGATGGACACTACTCCAGAGCACATTACTCTGGTCACACCAGAGCAGAGGGCTACAATCCCCTCCCTTGCCCTACTGGCCACGCTGCTTTTGATGCAGCCCAGGATGCGGTTGGCTTCCTGTGCTGCCAGCACGCCCTGCCAGCTCACATTGAGCTTCTCATTCACCAACAGCCCCAAGTCCTTCTCCTGCTGTCAAAAATCCACACTATCAAAATCCCACAGTATTTCAGGCTGTCCATTTAAATGACGCTCATGGTGACCAATCGCTTACATGAGTTCCATTCATTTCAGAACAACAGTGATGGAAGTTAAGGTCAGTCTTGATTTCAGGTGCCCTTTCAAGGAAGAGCTGAAAGAATGGAGCTTGCTGCCAAGCTTCTGCTTTTTCTCTCCTTCAGACGCCGTGTATGGCTGATGAATGGTGGTGTGGTTTGTTTCCATTAGGGCAGAACTTGCTGTTCCTTTCTAGAGTTATTCTTGGGTGATGAACTCAAGCGAGTCGACAGCCACACGTGAACTCCACCAGGAAACTGCTTCAGATTTGTGTACAGAATCCACTGCAGCAGGATCTGTGCTTACAGGAGCATTACCTTGTTATTAAATGCATTCTGTTCATCACAGAAAGATGGGGGGAAATAGGTGTCTCGTTTAAAAGAGCAAATAGGCCAGAAATTTGGATACTGGATTATTTTTTTTTTTTTCAGAACTAGAAATATTCTACTTTTAACCTGAGAGGTGGTTATTTCGGGGTTTTTCTAAAAGAAATGTCAGTGGCACACCTCTGTCTCCATTACTTTATCCGAATAATTTTCTATGTAATTTTGTTGTCGTTAGAATCTACCAGACAGTCTGTTTAAAGTAGATATTTCAGTTTTTGCAGCATCTGATTTACAGCACTGAATTTCCTAGTGACCTCGGTAAACTTTCAGTATGACCCTGATCATGTCTTCAAGAAGACAGTTGTCTTATAAGCTGCTGGAACATTCCTTGTAATTATTGTTCCAATTTAAATGGAAATGTTGAATTGCACTTCACTTTTAAATGTGTCCACAAGTTTTGCCATAATTCGAGTAATTTATTAGATGGTGCTGGTTTTAATAAAGTCTTAATATTTGTGTAAGTATTAATTAAAGCTTTATTGACATAAGCAGCCAGCAGTTATCAAGAGAGAATAGTGGATTTTTATTGACCCTGAAGGCCTTTTTCAACCAGAACGGATAGAAGAGGAATAAATTAACTGAAAGGTGACTTCCCACCTGTCTGGACAGAATATCAGTCTGCAGTGAGATGAAGGGGGTAGTGGGTGTGTGTTGGGGCACACACCAGCTCCGTTCACAGGCAGGGGGAACACGTTAAGAATCCTTAGCTCCGGTGTGGCAGCACTGGAATTGCAAGGATGCTGCTGGCCGGCTTGCATGCGAGCTTAAAAGTAGGGCTAGATGTTTTTACAACTCAGTCATATGAGATGCTTCTGGGTCAAGACAGGGCAGGGTGGGTGCTTGTGTGGCATGTTCTGTAGCTGAATTCTAGAATGTCCCTTTCTTCCAGTGTCCCAGAAAAAGAATTCTACAGTGTTCAACTGCTACAAATAAATAAAATAAAGAAATAGAATAATACCAAAACGGAGCAGTTATTGCATAGTTCTCTAACTGACAAAGCTGCAGTTCTTTTAAGGCAAAACTTCCTAAGACTCAGAAATCAGTGACAGGTTTATGAGTGTGTTACAGAATCACAGGGTTGGAAGGGACCTCTGGAGATCATCTAGTCCAACCCCCCAACCTGTCCACCCAGAGCAGGTTGCACAGGAACGTGTCCAGGTGGGTTTGGAATGTCTCCAGAGATGGAGACTCCACCACCTCTCTGGGCAGTCTCTGCCAGGGCTCTGCCACCCTCAAAGGAAAGAAGTTCCTCCTCATGTTTAGATGGAACTTCCTATGTTCAAGTTTGTGCCTGTTTCCTCTTGTCCTGTCCCTGGGCACCACTGAAAAGGGACTGGCCCCATTGATCAGATTCCCCTTCAATCTTCTCTTCCCCAGACTAAAAAGACCCAAGTCCCTCAGCCTTTCCTCATCAGAGAGATGCTCCAGGCCCCTAATGTTCTCCATGTCCAAGCTCCTGAATGTATTATTTCCCTAAGTCCTCCTTCTTACTAAAACACTTCTCTAAAATAACAAATTGCAGCAGTTTCACATACTAGTTTTCCCTTGATTATTTCCCTTTGATTGGTTTGAAGCTAATTGCTGACTGCTGAATCTCTCTGGGTTTCTGTTAGGAGGGAAGTCAAACATGGGCTCCAATTTGTTTCTGCTCAGAAGTAATTGCTCAGGAAAGGACACAAGGTGTTTCGCCGCCTCCTTTCTCACTTTTCATATCAACAGGAGGGTTGCACCTAACATGTGAGGAAGGGACAGCCCTTTTGTGGATGAGAATGTATTTTCCCCATTTGAGAAGTGCAGCCGTAAGTTTTCACTGCGCTTTCAGCACAGCTCCACCCTTGCCATACCTTTGAGAATGTCTGCTGGAACTGGCATTTCTCCTTACCAAGGACTGTGTCACGAAGTCGAGCCCTCGCTTCATGAAACACTTTGATATTTGTTCTTCTCAATTACACAGCTTTGTTTAAAAGCAGAATGCTGGCTGTAGAAATTTCCCTGAAATTTTGTACCCTTCCACCTGTTCAGTGGGTGGATGTGTATGTGGAGGCTGGTGTGTTTGGGGCTTTTTTTTGGGGTTTTTTTTATGAGCTATATCTTTAGGAACCAGTAAAGTTTTATGTCTTTATAGGCCATAATAAATCTATTCCTATGGAAGCTGGAGAAGTCTGTCCTTGTCCCAGTCAAGGTGGTTTCCAGTTTAAGCCTAGAAGTTAAGGAAATGTGCACTTCCTTCCCGTTACTTCACAGGTTATTGGAGGAGTTGGTCCAAAAGGAGAGAGAATTTCAAGTCCTCTTGCATCAAGCTATAGAAGAAAAAGATCAAGAGATCAGAAACCTCCGGCTTAGGTCACAGCCCATAGGTGAGTGAGAAGAGCTGTCGAAGAAGAGTTTCCTACTGGCTACAGATGAAGGGGGTGGCAGCTAAGGTTCTGCTCTTTTTACTGAGTCATTTTTTGAGAGATTTTCGAGGTTTATTGAGATGCTTTATTGAGGTGCTGCTCCTGATAGGATTTGCTTTGAAGTAAGAAGGCAGGCTGTGAAAACAAATGACTGAATTTGTTAATCACGTACAAATGGTAGCATTTAAACATTTTTGATTGTGATTGTATGGAAGAGTAGAAGGCTCATATCCTACAGAGTGAAATACTCTTTCTAAAGAGGATGATCTAGTTATGGTTAGGTGCGTGTTCTCTGAATTAAAGGCTGCTCCAATGGTTACACTGAAAGTTCAAGGGGATTTAATCAGTGAGATGTAAATACAATGTAAAGTACTGAGGGAAGCTGAGCTTGACGTGTGTATCTGCCCTGAGGAAGGTGGAAGTGCCAGTACAGTTTGATATTTTGGTGTGACGTGCTTCAAAGAAGTGTTGCAATCCAAAAGTGGCTGATCCTCCATCTCAGGCATTGCCTACGCACCAGTTACATGAGTTACACCCAGCGGTTTAGTTAAACTGGGGCAACAGCCTTCGTGTAGAAACAGCCCCAGTGAAACCTTTGTGCTCGTAAAGTCATTTCCTGAAGAGGCCAGAAAACACACCTGTATCAGTGCTCACAGAGCTTCAGTTGTATCCCATACCAAGTAGGGTAACTGGTCTGTAACTGGCTATAAACTGGAATTAAGCGTGTGCTTTGGGACTCGACATTTATCTTTATTTATGGGGATGCTGGTATTCCGAGCTCGAAGGGAAAGCTGGCTGGAAGAAGTGTTGCAGCAGTCAAAAAAAGAAAGAAAAAAAAAAACCAACCCAAAAGCAAATGATGAGAGGTTGCTTTGGCAACACAAAACCTGTTCTGAAAAACTGCTCCTTCTAGATATTCCTGGCTTGTCCGTGTGTCACCGTCATCCCGCTGGCACAGGGACCGAAGACCCTGATCTCATCAACTGGCTGAGAGTTCACGGAGCCGACGAGGCCACCGTAAACAAGGTAGCGACGATGCCGTTCTTCACCCTCTTGCTTTGTGACCCCGCGCAGGAAGACACCAAACCCTTGGAATTCCTTTAGCCCGTTTGGGGAGAGGAATTTGTTTTCAAAGGGCAGGAAAAAGAGCCGTGAATCTGAAGGTCTTCATAAGAACGCAGTATTGCTAATAATTCCTGTGTCAGATTAGGTATAAAGGAATAAAAATGCCCAGTATTGCTCTGGTTCATAATTATTCGGTGTTTTTAACGCAGTGCAGCAGTTCTTGCTGAACATACCCTGGGTGTGGGGTACGTGTTCATCCTTAGCTAACTGCGCTGATGGGAAATTGCCTGAAGTAGCTGGGTCTGCTCTGCAGCAAATTACATCATTTTAGAGGTGTTGAGCAGCTCAGAATTTCAGCTGATTTAGGCAAACCTGCGTGTAGTTATCACTCCTACACATCCCACCGAAGGTTCCTCAGAATTCAAGCACTTCAAATCTAGATGCCACTTTGGAAGACACGGGGCTTAACGCTTTTAATTTCCTCGTGGATGAAATGTGCTATTAATGATGCTCTAATTAGTGTTCACAGAAGTCAGCAGTAACAACAGAAATGCCAGCTGGCAGCAGTTTTGGGGAAAGCTTTACACATTTTGGGTTGTGCCTGGTGCTGCCAGTTCAGTAGTTTCACCCTATTTCTAGCAACAAGATGGATTCGTCCGTTGGCGCGTACCACGGTTTGGCCCAGTTTTAGGTTTCTTCCCAACCTCAACTTCTCTTCTTAAGGGCAGACGGTATATAAAACCTAGAAAGGTAGATTGCATTTCTAACTAAAGGCTCGTTTAAATGTTTTTGCAGTTCTTGGCTGAAGACTACACATTAATGGATGTCCTCTGCTACGTTACACGAGACGACCTGAAATGTTTGAGACTGAGGTAACGCTTCGCAGTTTAACAAACGGGGCTGAGCAGGAGCTGTGTTTTGTTACAAGAGAAAATAACTGATACTAAACGTGTCATTTACTAGAATTTAAGATAAGTGACACTTTCCAGTATGTCTTTGTGTACTGATGCATTCCTGATAAACACTTGATATTGTTTTACAGTTTAAAATGAGCTTTTCTACTACAGGAAAGCAGAGGGAAAATGTTCAAGTGAGGCTTTTACCCTAGAGCTGGAGAGATTGCTTTTCCCACTAGAGCCTTAGTTTTCTTTCAAAAGGTCGAGATAACAAAACTTTCTGTAGTTTATCATCATCAAAACTTCAGAAATACTACTCTCAGACTGCAGCTCACACTAGATTTCACCTAATCATGCCCAGTCTCTGTGTGTGTGGGGGGGGTGTCACTGCAGAACCCAGTTTGATAACTTCTATTATTTCTACCCAAACACTCTGTGTGCGCCCAGGCAGTTTAAAAGTAACTAAAAATTAAAACAAACAAATAAATAAATGGCAGGTGGTAAGATTGTTTCATAATGAACACTTTCACAATGTTGCAAGTCTGCTGCGGGTTATGCAGGTCCTTTGGACCAGAAGTCTGAATTCCAGACAGCAGGCATCTGGAAAGTGGAAGGATTGCCCTGTACTGTAATCAGGAAAGGACTCTGTTCCCTATTTGTGTACCGTGTGTTGAATTTCACCTTTGATCAGCCTTCCCACTCAATTTCATTGCTCAAAACCAGAGCAAGAAAATCCGAAGGCTCCTAAACTCTAACGCTGTTGGGCTAGAGAGTATCTTTGTAGCTGAGCATCTCTCTGATTTTTCTTTTTCCAGGGGAGGGATGCTGTGCACGCTCTGGAAGGCCATCACTGACTTCAGAGAGAAACACGCCTGACACTGAATTTTTTATTTCCTTCGCCTCTCTGCAGAGAGGAAGAGGTTTTTTTGCCTCCCAGCAGGGAGCAGGTGTGCTGTCAGAAGGACTGTTGCACTTTAATCCAGTATTTGTTTACCAATGTTAAAAACACTGCAGCTTCCTGACTGCTTTTACTCCTATAATCCATAAGGAATCTGTAAACAACCTGCAAACTTATTTTATTTTAAATGTTTTTACATGCAAGGTTTTTTTTTTTCAAAAATTGAAAAAAAACCAACCCACAAAACACACCAAAAAAACCCCCCCAAACTCATGAAATATCGTAGCGAAAGTAACCAGATGTTAATTTCATGACAAACTGATGTGAGATTTCATGTGACTGTACATCACTGGAACAAAACCAAAATGTGACAACAACTTCTCAAGCTTCTTTTTCTTTGTAATATATCTCGGTAATCTGTAGTAGAACTTCATAATTTCAATCATAATTAGGTATTTTTCTTTTAGTGTGCAAGACCTACAGGTAATTGTTTTTACCTACTGCCCTACCTAGTTTAATATTGTTTATTTTTGGTAATTTAAGTTCTATGGTGCATTTGTTTTAGAGTTGTTTATGTACTACTGAACTGTACCAGTTGCATACACCTGAACCACAGTAATGTTAGCTTGTTCTAAAGCTATCTCTGACATACACAGTTGAAAATAAAAAGAACCTAAGACTTGCTTTTTCCCATGTTTTTGGACTTTTAAAATAATAAAGGTGTAGAACTGGAAAATACTGGAATACAAAAAGAGGGGGGAAAATCATACTGAGTATCAAGGGAACCTTTCTGACACACGTTAAAGTTACTGTGATTTGTGTTTGAGAATCACAGCGTTGAATATTTCCTTGGTTTTCCTGCTCAGTCTAATTGCCATACGGGCAATTCAGTGGCAAACAAAACCCTTCTCTGGGTGCTCTACTTCACTTGAGAAACGAATGTCCTGCCTCCGTGCCCTGAATAGTCACTGGGGCCTCTTGTTTTCTTCTGCAGTTGTGTGTATGCAGCATGTCATTCCTCCCAGGTAATGAAAAAGGACAGTGGATATTCCCTGTCCCTCCACTCTCATTGTCACTCCAGCATTCGAGCACTGGGAACCATCAGATTCTTATGGGGCAGCTGCAAAAAGAAATTCCATGGTGAGTACGACTTGCCAAGAGAAGCTGCTTCTTCCTTCATAAGCCGTAGTAATCAGCAAGCAGTTTATGCCCCAAATTTTGCAGGTCTAGCAACTATTTTCAAAGAAAATTAAATATTATATTTTTTCTAAACATAAACATGTCATCCTAACCTGTATGTAGTAGGTTTTGCAGACAAAACCGCAACAATTAGATATTAAAAATAAATAAATAAAATAGGCTAGACAAAGACCAGCACGTTAAATAATTTTAGTCAGACTTTTTTTTTTCCTCTGAAGGTGGTTCCACTGATGTTTGGGCACAGATTCAAGTCATTCCAAAGCCATAACTACACTTCAGGAGCAACACAGCTCCTGTTTTAACAATTTCTATGGCAGAAAACAGTACAACTACAAGGCAGTTCTCAGCACCGGGAAAGACCAGTGGTGGAGGTGACTTGCAGAACCCAAAGCAACTACCTGTGGAAAAGGTGAGCCTAAGACAGTGAACTCCCCTAATTGGATTTTTATGGAGTTTTTGGGTTTTTTTTTTCTTTTGTACCAGCCCTAAAGTCTCTGATTTCCTGCAGCGTGAAGGGACCAGAATGTAATTGCATGGCTTTATTGGAGTGTTGATACTTCTGAAAGCCTGGTCTCTATTATCTATGACTCAGGGTGCTCAGTAATGCCAGCTATGGGAAAGAGAAGGGAGTGTAATGGAGGAATCATTTTAATGTCTTCACGAGACCTGGCCTGGCACCTGCTGGGAATTAATTCCTACAGTTCACTCCGGGCCGCGCCAGCTTCTGCAGAGCTCCTTCAGCCATCGGTTCTGCTTTCTCCGCTGTGAGACCATCGGGTCTGATGCATAAAACCTTGGACAGAAGGCAGAGAAACATTTTGGGCCAGGCTGTGTTGGACAGGTCATCCTGGGATTCCTTACCCAGGCTCCCTGAATATACTGGTAGATGACAGGTTGGAGAGGAACCTGAGGAAATTCAACAAGAGCAAGTGTAGGGTCCTGCACCTGGGGAGGAAGAACCCCCTGCACCAGTAGAGATTGGGGCTGACCTGCTGGAGAGCAGCTCTGAGGAAAAAGACCTGGGAGTCCTAGAGGACAACAGGATGCCCATGAGCCAGCAATGGGCCCTTGTGGACAAGGCCAATGGCATCCTGGGGTGCATCAGGAAGAGTGTGACCAGCAGGTCCCCAGGGAGGTCATCCTGCCCCTCTACTCTGCCCTGGGGAGGCCCCATCTGAAGTCCTGTGTCCACTTCTGGGCTCCCCAGTTCAAGAAGGAAGGGAACTGGTGGAGAGGGTACAGGAGAGGACCACAAATATGATGAGGGCCCTGGAGCATCTGTCTGATGAGGAAAGGCTGAGGGTCTTGGGTCTTTTTAGTCTGGAGAAGAGAAGGCTGAGGGGGGATCTGATCAGCACCTATAAATACTTCAAGGGTGGGTGTCAGGAGGATGGGGCCAGGCTGTTTTCAGTGGTGCCCAGTGACAGGACAAGAGGGAATGGGCACAAACTTGAACATCAGAAGTTCCATCTCAACATGAAGAGGAACCTTTTTACTTTGAGGGTGGCAGAGCCCTGTCAGAGGCTGCCCAGAGAGGTGGTGGAGTCTCCATCTCTGGAGACATTCCAAACCCACCTGGATGCGTTTCAGTACAACCTGCTGTAGTAGGACCTGCTTTGGCAGGATCTTGGACTGGATGATCTCCAGAGGTCCCTTCCAACCCCGTATCATTCTGTGAGCTGGTTTCTGGCAGCAAGCGTAGCAGGCATCTCAGTGTACATCCCCATCAGTTTAAAAGCCTGTGCTGTAACCACCAGGCTGTATTTACCGCTCTTCTTTCCCAAACGATGCCGCACACCGCCTGGGCTTGTGAGGGGGCCACCAAACCTCCCACCTGCTGCCAGTGCCTAGATAAGCTGTGCCAATGCGGCGGGACCCCTCTGAGGAAAAAATACATACATACCTGGGGAAATACCGGGATACCGGCGAGAAGAGGGAGCCGGTTGTGCGGTGCCCGCCCCCGCTGAGGGCGGCGGAGCCCGGTGCCCGTGAGGGGCGGCCCTTCCCCGCCGGCGGGCGCTAGGCCCGCCCTCACCTGCTCCCGGGCAGATCCCGCCGGCGGTGGCGAAGGAGCCGGAGGGGTTGGGGGAGGAAGGGGACGTGGCGCTCTCACCTGCCCGGGGCCGCGGATCCGCGGGGCGGAGCAGCCGCGCTGGGCGAGGAGGAGACATGGCGGAGGCCGCGGGCAGGAGCGGCGGGGGTCGGCGCCCAGCAGGTGAGGAGCTGCCCGGGGGGGAGTGGGGGAAGACACGGACGGCGGCTGCCGGCGGCCCCTGCGCTGCCGGCCGGCTGCGGGAGAGCCGTGAAGCGGGGAAGCGCAGCGGGGCCTCGGCGGCGGCGGCGGCCTCCTCTCGCAACAGGTGCGGGGCCGCCCGTGCCCCGGGCTGCGAGGGGGTTTTTTTTCCCCATCCATCCTTCCTTCCTTCCCTCGGGCTTCACCCACCGCGGGTCACCGTCCCCAGACCCGTTCCTAGGCCGGGGAGCTGCGGCCCGCCCGGGCTGCGGG
>VXBJ01005179.1:61189-74914 GCA_013400055.1 Nycticryphes semicollaris
TTTATTTTTTTTTTTTTTTATTTTTTGAGCTTTCCCACGTGGAAAAGGATGTTTCACCACCTGCCTGTAAATTGTGGGTGTATGCATTCCTAATGCAGAAGGTATGCACTGCGTAAGGAGGTGGTTAAATTAAAAAGAAAAGAAAAGAAAAAGAGGGGTGGGGGGGAGGGAGCACCCAATAGATGGGAAAGAAGAGTCACCCTCATTGTTTTACTTGAGATTAGGCTAAAATTTCCAAAGGTGGAATAAAGGGAGCAGCCGGCAGGATGTGTGCAGGTTTCTTCCAGCCTTCCCTCCCCTCCTGCCAGGAGGAAGGAAGGACCAGCCCCCGCTTCGCCGAGGTGCTCCCCGCGGGTGACGGCGTTCCCGGGGCCGGCTTTCGGAGACAGCACACCAAAAACCAAAACCCCTTCTTTGATTAGGATGTGTCGGTNGTGCAGACTGCAAAACTTGAGAGCCAGTACTCTGTCACAGATGGCTAAAGAAAATCCAGAATTCCAGCGCGTGAAGTAAATCCAACTACAGCCACCCGGGTTGTTTGCATTTTGGTTGTTTTGCGGAGTGACTGTTGATGGTTGGTGCCGTAAAACTAATGGTGGGGTAGGGAATATTCANGTGGGGGGGAGGGAGCACCCAATAGATGGGAAAGAAGAGTCACCCTCATTGTTTTACTTGAGATTAGGCTAAAATTTCCAAAGGTGGAATAAAGGGAGCAGCCGGCAGGATGTGTGCAGGTTTCTTCCAGCCTTCCCTCCCCTCCTGCCAGGAGGAAGGAAGGACCAGCCCCCGCTTCGCCGAGGTGCTCCCCGCGGGTGACGGCGTTCCCGGGGCCGGCTTTCGGAGACAGCACACCAAAAACCAAAACCCCTTCTTTGATTAGGATGTGTCGGTGTTGTCAGGGCAACTGGTACCAGCGGCGGATCGTATTTTCTCCTCCTCGTACGGCGCGCTGAATATTTCAGTGGGCTGGAAGAGGAGGGGAACGGGGTGGGAAAGGTGCCGCCCGGGGAGGGACGCGGAGCCCTGGGCTGGGATCCGATCCGAGGGGTTAAAGGCAGCGAAGAGCAGCATCCCAACCGCCTCCCCCCCCATCGCTGCCTTTTCATTCGGGCTTTTCTTGAAGGTGGGGGAAAGGCTTTGGGAGCTTTTCCCTGGTATTTGTCAGCTGTTTGCCTCCTGCTTATCCATAAAGGGATCTATTACAAGTGCTCAGATGAACCGGCAGCGCCGCAGTTAGCGGCTCAGCGGGGGCTGCAGCTCCTGACTCGTATTTTTATTTATTTATTATTATTTTTTTTAAAAATAAACCAAAAAAACCAAGAGGCAACACCGGCAGCATGCCTGGTTCAACTACCTCCCTCCGCCAAGAGAGGCTGAAGAAAAGTGCCAGGCCAAATCCCTTGGGTTTGTTCACCATTAACGAGGAGGATGAGCAGCAAAAGAACGGGAATTCCAAAAGACCCAAAGGTAGGAGCGTGGAATCCGCTGCTGTGCAGCTGCCACGGCGTGGTTTGGGTTTTGTTGGGTTGTTGGGTTTTTTTTTATCAGCTCTTCTGGGTCTGTAAGTGATTGGTGCACTTTGGCAACGCATATCAGCGCCCACAAATGCCTGATAGGTGTCTGGGTTTAAAATCCCCTGAGCTGTTATGCAATCATCTCCTTTGGATAGGGGGGAAAAAAACACCAACCCAACTTTTCAGTTATTAACCCCGTTTTTCCTGGCAGGGATGGGTGTCCTGCATCAGAAATATATCAGTGAATTTCTGTGTTGTGTTATTTTTATTTATTTATTTATTTATTTATTTCTGTGCACAGTCTGGATAAAATACCTCTTTTAAAAAATAGATGATTGTAGGCTCGGAGAACACAGAATGCGTTACCAGCCTGTTCTAAGAGACAGCTTTACTAAAGACCAGGCTGGATGGGGCTTTGAGCAACCTGGTCTGGTGGGAGGTGTCTCTGCCCATGGCAGGGGGGTTGGAACTCCATGATCTTTAAGGTCCCTTCCAACTCTAACCATTCTGTGATTCTAAGAGAGTACAAAATTAGCTATACTTCCTTTCGTGTGCATCAGGGGCAGCTATGCCTTTGGCAGAGTATAGAAACCTAATCACTGTTCAAATCTGCTGACTTTGATGAGTCTCTCACACACACACACTCTCACCCCCCCATACAAATGCCAGAAGACTGTGATTAGTTGCAAAACGGAAAATATTTATGGTGTGTAAGGTAGGGGAGTGCTGGCGGAGGGATGCTGATGGCCATTGATTTATGGCAGGGCTCTGTCAAGCCTGTGTAGCCGCTGTCTCTCTCATCTCACGGAATTAACGTTTTCCCCATGGATTCGAGCATTTAAATTCTATTGGTCTGGCAGGGATCCCGCACCTTACAATTGTGACTGCAGTTTTAAGTTTGATCATTAGAATTTTAATGCTTTTTTAATTATTTTTTTTTTTATCAAGTCATTCTGTTTATACGAGCACTCCATTCTGGGGTTTTATTTTTTTTTTGGGAGTGGGGGGGAACTGCACCAGATTTTGTTGTTTACAAAACAAATGTTAGTTTATAGCCTGGGGACAGTGTTTGAAATTTCAGATGTTGCCATCCTACCAGGTAAGAGGAGAGGCTAGCAAGTATTTAAATAGCAAATTTATAGGATGTATATTTATTAGAGCTGAATCACTTACAGCTGAGTAGTTGTTTTTCTTGAAGGAAAGAGGTAGCTTGGCAGGTGTTACAAACCATTTCAGAACTACCAAGACTTTTTTTGAGTTTGTAGCTTGTACCTTTTTTTTCCCCACACAGTAGCAAAGAACCTGACAGATGTGAGCCTGGTTATAAAATAGATATAGTCAGTCACTGTTAACATGCCTGATGTGTCAGGGTCTCGTGTACACAGCTACCTGCTCTTTCATATCTTTGAAACTGCCCACATAAAATGAAGATACAAACTCTACCGTGAGGTTATTGAGTTTTTAATGTTTTAAGCAGCTTATTACTTTCCTTTATCACCCACTGGACAACTTCCAGAGTCAACAGTCCACAAAGCTGAGAAGCAATAATTTTCCTGGTTTTGTTCAATGGTGCTGATGGTTTCCCAGGGTAAAAGTTCTCGTTGACTTAGCGAGCGCTTTCTACTTGCAGCAGTTATACAGATGTGCTTGTCTTTTGCCTCTCTTCTTCCAACTGAGAGTCCATTTTTCATTATTCCTTTCTCTTGTTGCTGTAGACAAATGTGCACAGGAGCACAGACAGCAAACTAACAAGCTCACATGGTTTTACGAAGGTAAAAATTCAGTGGCTTAGCTTGAATAATAGTGAGAAATAATATGGGAGGCTGTACAAAATATTTTGGAAGTCTGCTCATTTGTCTGTCTTTTACTAAATACTTAAAATGGCTCATACTATCTTTGGAAAACCACTTGCCCACTGATAGATGTAGTTAATTACCTTTCTGTGCATTTGAATGCGTAATCAGTGGTACAGATGGGTGAGAGCTGGGATGCCTTGTCACAGCCTATGTGTGTTTAAAGGACGGTGGTCTCCCTTCCCGGGACCAAGCAAAGCCCCTCCAGTGCAGCTCTGAGCAGGAATGTAAGATGTGTGATGGAATGTACTACCCCTCTACTCTGCTCTGGTGAGACCCCACCTGGAGTACTGCATCCAGCTCTGGAGTCCTCAGCACAGCAAGGATGTGGACCTGTTGGAATGGGGCCAGAGGAGGCCACGCAGATGCTCAGGGGGATGGAGCACCTCTCCTGTGTGAACAGGCTGAGAGAGTTGGGGTTGTTCAGCCTGGAGAAGGCTCTGAGGAGACCTTTCCAGTATCTGAAGGGAGCCTACAGGAGAGATGGGGAGGGATTCTTGATCAGGAAGTGGAGTGATAGGACAAGGGGTAAGGGTTTTAAATTGAAAGAGGGGAAATTTAGATTAGATATCAGGAAGAAATTCTCTCCTGTGAGGGTGGTGAGATGCTGGAAGAGGTTGCCCAGAGAAGCTGTGGCTGCCCCATCCCTGGAGAGGTTCAAGGCCAGGCTGGATGGGGCTTTGAGCAACCTGGTCTGGTGGGAGGTGTCCCTGCCCAGGGCAGGGGGGGTGAAACTTCATCATCTTTAAGATCCCATCCAATCCAAGCTATTCTATGACTCGTGTGAGGCTTCCTTGAGTCTTTCAGTTGCTACTTTACAGTGTTTGCATTTGTTAATCAAGTGCCTGGAGCTGCTGAGATGTTTTGTTTTTCTTCCCCTCCCTGGCCCATGCTAAGTCAGTGTCATCTCCATGGGAGGTGGGCTACACCTCATCTTCATCTCTGGTTTCTGTAATCATGCTGGACCTGTCTTTGGGCAGCATTTCAAAACCCAAGAGGCCTTTAATGGGTCTGATACTCCAACGTAATAAAGCGGCTTGTTCCTCCATTAAGGATATTCTAATATCGTCACGAGTTTTCAAATAATTTTCATTTTAGTAGTTCATGTCTTCTCGGAATATTAAGACTTGATTAGAGTTCGTGAGAGAGTCTTTTTTGTCATCTGGGAAACAAATACTTGGGGGGAACACAAGTGACCAACATTTGTGAGATTTTCTGCAAACTCATTTTCTTTTTCAGCCCCTTTTCTTGGTTTTGGCTGCCTGTTCCGCACTCCTAGAGGTGTTGGTAGGCAATGAGTTTGTTCCTCCTTTGTAAACAAATAATGAAAATGTTTACCAAGCATTTTTTGTTTGTTTATTTATTTATTTTTTATCTGGAGATATTTGAAGCCTGCAGTGAACTTTGTAGCCACGTGTTCCTGATCCTGCCTTTTCTTTGGTGTGAATTGTACTCTCTGCTTTTTCACTAACTTTTTAACTCCCTTTCCTCCTCTTGCCTTTGGGACAGGACCTGTGTTTTTGTTTCACCTCTGTATCGCACCCGCTGTTGATGGGTCTCGAGGCCCCGCTGTTGAGTAGTAGAACAGTGCAAATAAACATTAATTTGCACTGGGGTTTTTTTTTTGACTTTTATTGTCTTCTCTTCTTTCCTCCCATTATAACATACAAGAATTTTGGTACCCAGTTCACCCTTCAAACTCAATTTGTATGGGTTTATAGAAGCTTATTTTGTGCTTGAATTGGTTTTGGTGTTAGTCAACAGATTTCCAGTGGTTCTGCAACTATATCCTCACAAAAACCAGACAAAACAGGCACAGAACCACACACTTAACAGCTTCAGCCTTCCCTTGAAGCTTGTGTTGTAGAACAAATACCGCTTCTGTGACTGAATGTTGTTCTTTGTGTAAATCACAAAATTATGTTCAGGTAGGTTGGTGTTTAGTTAAAGGTATCCACCCTGTGTGTGTGTGAAATCTACCCTCAGCCATTCTTTGAATTCAGGCATAAGCAACTCAACCCACTTTAGCATTTCCCTCTTCTGCCTTGTTGTCTTTGTGCAGCTTGGATGGAGTCTTAGTAATTCTTACTCAATTTTATGGAATTTTTAAGTGATGCTTCCTCTCCTTCTCCTTGAGGTTGGGGTCGGGGATACTTCTCAGTCTATCGATAATGTTCTGTTTCTAAAATTATCATTTAAAGAGTGTAGAAAAGTAGTGCTCATATTTCTGGATTAAAAATTTATATAATTAATAATGGAAATAACTACCTTATGAGAGTTATGGCAAATGAATGAAAAAAAAAAAGTCTCAACCGACCTCACAATGGAATCCTTCACCTACTTGGTTATTTAAAACTGATCAAGGGAGTTTATCTCTAATCATCTGAGCAATTCTTGCCGCTGATGCAAAGCGAGACAGACATGCTTTGGGTCTCTGAATGGTCACACTGATTCTTTGTCATCTTGGAAACGAGCAGAAGGCTTTTCCCAGTCTTTTGGCGTGTGGCAGCGATGTCCGTGATTAGAATCATAGAATCCTTCCGGTTGGAAAGACCCTCGGGATCGTGAAGTCCAACCCCTCAGTCCTACTTTACGAAGTTTACCAGCAGGTTTGGCTGCTGTTTTCGTGGATGGTAATGTTTTTGTGCAGTGCTCGTTTCAAGTGTAAGAGTTGCTCATCCAGGGAGATGAGGGAGATTTCTTCTAACGTGACTGTTAATGTGCTTAATCTCAGTGTTCTGTGTGTATCGGGGAAATAGATATTCCGCCTTAGACTCAGATTGAGTAACTTTTAATTCAGTTGCTGTTTTGTTGCTGTGTGTCTATATCCAAATGCAAACTCAAGACACCTGAGAGAAAAGGTAATTTGGGCATTTTTCAAGGGCATTAAACTGCTAGTCCTGGAACCTGAAACTGTAGACCTACCAAACAGGTACTGCATGGGGTGTGGAAGCGTAATTTTATCCCACGCTGCGTAGTCTGTGCCTCAGGCTAGATCAGGAGTGACAGCTTGGTCTTAGGCTTCCACCAGCCTTTAAACCAGCAAAACGGACTGGGAAGGGTGGTTCTCCACGCTAGTGGGTGGGCTCACCTTCAGTTTGGTTCACCAGTGAGCAGCTCCAAGGGCTGGAGGTTTTCATGATGGTTGGTAGTGTCATCTTGCCCATCTGCGTCTGAGGCAAAGCGAGGGGAAGGAGTGGGTGGAAGGAAGGAAAGGTACCGGTTCTCATTGTGCTGCTGGTTGCGTAAAGGGGCAGGGCTGAGAACCTGGACACTGTGGTTTGACATCCTGTACCTTCCAGTGAGTTCTGCTAAGGTTTCTCTAGGCTTTCTCTTTCCTTCTGCCAGCCAAGGCCAGAAGAAGAGGGATCCAAAAGTACCTGTGATTTTTCTGGACATTTATTTAAAGCCAGCTCTCTAAGTGTTGAGAGATGCATTCTTAAACCCCCCCCTGTATTCACTACCTAGATGACCTGAAGGATGATCTCCTCCAACCTAGGCAATTCTATGGTTCCAATATGCAGCTATTGGGGCTGCAGAATTAAGTTGTGGGTTGTTTGTTTCTTTTTTTTTTTAAGGAAGCTACTACAAAGCTTTCTTAGGATTTCACCATCCATATCTGTAGGTGCTGGGTGGCATGAAACACCTTATTTGTAATAAAGATAAAGAGATCCTAACATCAAGTGATTTATTTGCAGTAAAGCAAAGAGAATGTGCTGGAAGTTTGAGGGATGTCAGGGAATACACCTGCAGACCGGTGGAGTGAATCTGATTTGTTCAGTCCCTCTGGCTTCCAGAGGAAAAGTTCCAGGTCTGATGCCTTGGTTGGTACGAGTCCGTTCATCCAAGTGTGTGCTGGGATTACCGAGAGTTTATCTCTGCTGGGTAAGAATCATTTTACACTTCTAATTCGGCTTCGGGTTCATGTATTTTGTCAATTTTTTTCTGTTCACGTGCTTAGGGAGCGTCCTTGACATTGAGTACGTGGATGGCAAAAATCCAAAAAAAAAAGAAGTACAACGTTGATAGTCTCCAAGGTATTTGCTAAAAGGAATTCAGGTGAACTTGGCAGGTGAACTGAGGGTTATACCAATTAGGGAAAAAGATTGAATTTTGCAGAGTAACTTTCCGAAGTAAACAGGGTTATTTCGACCAAGATATAAGTGATAACGTGGCATTCATCACAGCTGTCCACGTGAGAGCAGGGTGCAGTGTTGGGTTACTGTTCCCGAGGGACAGAATCCTCGTTGAAGTCGCAAAAAGACTGGGATTCAGTTTAATTTAGACTGTTCTCAAGAAAGCTTTTTATAAATAGAAACACCATGCATGAAAGATTGATAGCTAGCGGTGGAGTTTCTTCCTTACTCACCGTTACCACTGTAAAAGTAGTGGCTTTAAAAACCTTGAACTGGGAATATGATTCCAACTGTGGGGAAAATGCATGTAAAATGAATGTAGACTTATGGTTGTTTCTTATGGGAGAGAGAGAAACCTGGAAAAGGGGTAGATCTGTCCCAGTCTGTCCAAAGATCTTGAAATTCTCTGAGATCTTGTTACATTCTTCTTCTTCTTCTTTTTTTTTTTTCCTGAAAATACACAAATAATATTCTTTCAATGGCTTTGTACAGTAATGTGCCATGGGAATAAGGTGACAGCAGGAAGAAGTAGACCTCTGTGTTTTATCCGTACCGCGTTATGCGTGCCTGGTGTGTACCACGTTTTTATTTTGCAGTAGAAAAAAAAAAAGAGGCAATAGCTGAACACATATTTTGAAAGAAATAAAAGGAATATGTTGCAGTGGGAACCCCTGGTGATTTTGTGATTGTGGTGTTGCCAAGTGTCTTGGTGCTCTTGGTGCTCTTTATGAGCTGGTTCAGAAACTGCTTTATCCATTCATTCCTTCAAAGTTGCCTTTGTATCCAGGTACGTGGAAGTCTGACTTTAAGAGAAACCCTTTTGCTTGTCAGATTGAACTCCAGAGAAATTAATGAGCGCTGGCCCAGAGTGTCAGTTCTGGCCGTGGGCAAGTGCTGATGGAACTCGACTCATTACTGGGCTGAGCCAAAGAATCGGTGGAAAGTACATCATTTTTCTTCCTGCACAAACTCAAACATCTACATTCTTTGCTTACTCAGCTACCCAAGGAGTACTTGTGCTATTTCCCCCCTTTCTTCTTCACACTCAGTCTGTACTTTGCAACTGGAAAACTTGTTTTTCTGGTATTTCAGAATTAAGAGCTCTAAGTGAGAGCATCTCGAAAGAGTTTTGTGTTAATATTAAAAGTCTCTTCAGAACTGATTTATGCTTTTTTAAGTCACGGTGAGAAATTATTTAACCCAGTCTTACCCAGCCTCAGGCCATGACAGTGAAGTGCCAGGAGGAAAAATGCGACAATGATTGATGCAATTTACTCTATTTTAATGAACCACCTTCACTCACTGGAGGTGCATTTTATAGTGCACTGGTTTGGCAGCCAAGCACTACTCAAAACTCATACATATGAATTTGAGTTGAAGCGCGGTATGAGTAGATGCTGATGTCCCTGGGTCAAATCTGTGCAACGAAGGTGAGGGAGACTACAGGCAACGCTAAATAAGCAAATAGAAATGCTGATGAATCACTAGAAATGAAATCAGGGTGTACTCTAAAACTTGGGCTTTCACATCTTGTTGCTTGGGGAGAAGTATTTTTCTCTTTCAGAGGAGTGGAATCACGTTCTACACAAAACTCCCATCCCATTGGTTTGTAGGTATGGTGACAGCCATTGAATATCCAGATTGTCCCAAACCCCATCTCAATTATCTGTATGTATAGATTTAGTGTAAGTGCTTAGTCAGGCTCAAGGTAGGGATGAGTAGGGATAACAGGCAGACTGTTTACACTTTGGGTTTATACTAGCAGTTTCAGAGGAGAAGCACTCGAATGTTAGCTTCACTTTCTCCTTTAAATGATTAACTGGCTGATAATGGCTAGAATAAACAAAGTTCCAGTAAGCAGGTCACTGCAGCTTCACCTGGAAGCAAGCTTCTCCAGAATGTAGAATTTCTGTCCCTGCAGGGGAGAAAACGAAGGGTTTGGGATGGTGGTACAAGATTCTCTGGGTTTACTTGTTTGCCAGATTAAAAATCCCTTGAAGTTTTTGTTCTCTGTTTATTAACACTGGGCAAATAGATTATCTTCCAGCTGTTTGAGATCTTTTGAAGCCTAGTTTTGTTCTTTAGCTCTGTAGAGGCAACATGGTTTTGCTCAGGGATTAGCTATGTTTCTGCAGGTTTGAGTTGGCATCTAATTTATAGAGTTTGTCTGTGCAGATGTCAACAAGAGGGAACTGGGTCTGGAATCAAGAGTTTGAGCAAAGCAAGCCCAGGTCTGCGCTGAGGCTGGTGGGAAGCAAACCATGGGAATTAGCAGAGATTCTAAATTTTAGAAATCTTCCAGCTGATGTTCTTTACTTATGAATAAAAATCTGGTTAGCTGAAGCACTCTTCCTTTTCTGGTACTACTGTCTATACAGCTGGCTTTCCCTAAAGCAGGAGTTTCCTGTTGAAAGTCATAGTTGTGGATTTACAATTGGTCCTTAATCTTAATAAGTAGTTTTCAGTAGTGCGTGCTGGAGGCCAGGTTTACTATCAACTGGGAAGAGGAGGCAAACAGTCGGTGTGCTTAGGAGCTGAGAGAGTTACCCAAAAAACCTCAACAACCCAGGAGAGAAATAACTTAACAAACTGGAAGACCCAGAAGGGACTCAATGAGTCAGTACTTAGAGACTGAATTTGTAGTTTGGTCACTGGCCGCCTGCTCTTCAGTCTTTATTTCTCTTGTTTAATATCACTACAGTCTGAACCTCCAATTGTGCCAACTGGAGGCTTAGTCCTTCATGTGGAGATTGAATTTTTTACTTTTTTCTTTTTTTTTTTTTTTCCCATAGTCAGCTTTCTTCTGGGTCTTCCTCTTTAAGCAGACGTCCTTCCACAACCTGGCATGCCCGGCACGGCTGGCTCAAGGATCTTTTCAGTGATCTCCTGCTGATTATTTTTTTCATGAGTGTTGGAGGGTTGTGGACTGAGGCTGGTGCTACTGCACATCCCTGCAGTCAGGAAATGCTTGGGCTGGTGGAGTTTTGTTTTCAGAAGAGCCTCGCTGCAGCCTGGTGCCACAGCCACCTCCTCCTGCATGGTGTGCTGTGCTAGAAATGGGCTCTCTCCCTTTATCAGGAACAGGGAGATCTCCTGAAGGATCTGAGGGTGGTGAGTGACACAGAAAACATTAAGGAGGATTCATATTGTCTGTGTGCTGGGAGACAATGAAGAAAAGGAGTGAGGAAGTAACATACCCTTTCAAAAATAACATTTCATAGAATGGTTCGAGTTGGAAGAGACCTTAAAGGTCAACAAGTTCCAACCCCCCGATCCCGATGCCAGCAGGATGCTTGAATTAGAATTTAATTGATGAGAATAAGATCATAATGCTGATGTCTTTGGTAGAGACAACCTGACTAGTCGAAAGTCCAGTGAAAGGTCCTGGACTTAAAATCTCAAAGCATCACAAACCATCCTGTTAAGTGTGCTGAAGAGGTTTTGGGTTTTTCCTTTTGTGAATTCCAGATCTTGTTCGGCTTCATTTTAAACTCCTGCATGGGCAATGCTTATTGTAGAAGTGCTGACAGGACTTGATTCACACTGCTGTATCTCAGCATACAAAGCTATCCTGTTTCACAATTCTGCTTCAGAGAGCTTTGCAGAAAGCTCTTTTGGAAATGCAGGTTTATCCAGTTACCCGCCCTTGACGTGAGAAATCATCCTTTCAGGCAGCCAATTCTAGCTTTGGTTTGGGTTTTTATTGTTTTTTTCCCTTTTTCGCAGTCAGTTTCCTCATCGCCTGCATTGCTGACTAACACACCTCTGAACGCTGCAATACTCAAGTTTTGTGTGCCAAGGCACCGTGACTGAGATCAAATGTGTCTGAGCTGGTTTGGAAGATGCAGAGGTGTCACCTCGCTGGAGTTCGCTCTTGTTTATACTTTGGGGTGCAGCAGCAGCAGGATGGTGGAAAACAAATGGCTGAACCTTCTTGCCCGTCATTCTTTCTTAATTCTAATCACAGAATGACAGGGGGCTGGAGGGGACCTCTGGAGATCATCTAGTCCAACCACCCTGCCAGAGCAGAACTTCCTATGTTCAAGTTTGTGCCTGTTGCCTCTTGTCCTCTCGCTGGGCACCACTGAAAAAAGACTGTCCCCATCCTCCTGACACCCACCCTTTTAAGTATTTGTAGGTGTGGATCAGATGCCCCCTCAGCCTTCTCTTCTCCAGACTAAAAAGACCCAAGTCTCTCAGCCTTTCCTCATAAGAGAGGTGTTCTAGCCCCTTAATCATCTTTGTGGTCCTCTGCTGTACCCTCTCCAGCAGTTCCCTGTCCATCTTGAACTGGGGAGCCCAGAACAGTGCTCTAGATGGGGCCTCCCCAGGGCAGAGTAGAGGGGCGGGATAACTTCCCTGGACCTACTGGTCACATTCTTCCTGATGCACCCCATGGAGAAGAATGGTTAATGGTTATTTCAATGAGGGATAATGGTTTTTTCAATGAGGAATGTGCACCCCATCTTGGACATGCAGTTCATACAACCTCCGGACAATGCTACTTTCTCCTTTTGTGTGCATTCCCTTTCACTAGAAAAAAACCAAAACCTGTTTTCTCTCACTCTCTTCTTCTCTGCAGCAAAGGAAGAGGTAGCAGTGTGTGTTTAAAAAAACAAAAACCAACAAAAACACAAACAAACCCCATAACAACCTTTTCCAGTCATCTGGTTGTGTTAAACTGCTGTGTTTAGTTGCAGTTGGAACTGCAAAGTAAGAGGGCAAAGGGGTAAAGGAAAAGCAGATGGGGACAGCCATCTGCAGAGCAGAAAAGGACAGCAACAACCAGCTGCTGAGTGAGGAATTGGCAATAAAACCAGACTGCAGACCCAGCAGCTTGTGCTTGTCTTCGTGCCTGGGTTATCAGCGTTTTGGTCTGCTTGTACACTTCCAATCTGTCTTTTCTGAAATACTCCAGAATGTATTTATTTAGAATCATAGAATGANGGACAGCAACAACCAGCTGCTGAGTGAGGAATTGGCAATAAAACCAGACTGCAGACCCAGCAGCTTGTGCTTGTCTTCGTGCCTGGGTTATCAGCATTTTGGTCTGCTTGTACACTTCCAATCTGTCTTTTCTGAAATACTCCAGAATGTATTTATTTAGAATCATAGAATGATTAGAGTTGGAAGGGACCTCAAAGATCATCCAGTTCCAACCCCCTGCTATGGGCAGGGACACCTCCCACCAGACCAGGTTGCTCCAAGCCCCATCCAGCCTGGCCTTGAACCCCTCCAGGGATGGGGCAGCCACAGCTTCTCTGGGAAACCTCTTCCAGTGTCTCACCACCCTCACAGCAAAGAATTTCTTTCTGGGATTTAATCTAAATCTCCCCTCTTCCAATTTAAAACCATTACCCCTTGTCCTGTCACTACACTTCCTGACAAAGAGTCCCTCTCCCGCTGTCCTGTAGCTCCCTTCAGACATTGAAAGGCTGCTAGAAGGTCTCCCTGGAGCCTTCTCTTCTCCAGGCTGAACAACCCCAACTCTCTCAGCCTGTCTTCACAGGAGAGGTGCTCCATCCCCCTGATCATCTTTCTGGCCCTCCTCTGGACACGTTCCAACAGGTCCATGTCTTTTCTATGTTGAGAACTCCAGAGCTGGACACTGTAACTCCACAGCTGGACACAGTAAAACAAGTAAAAAAATTTACTTTTGTGCCAGGATTTTTCTTCACCAAGTTATTCTCGAGTTGGAGAAACACAACTGTCAGGAGGGAGTTTCTGTGGGCCTCGCTGTCCCTGTGAATTAACCTGAGCTGCTAGGGTGACCCACATCTCGGATGCTTAGTGTCACTAAAGATTGTATGCAGAAGAGCTTCACTTTTCACTCTAATATGTTTAAAATAAATCAAATCAATAACAGGCAGAGCACGGGAAAGCAGCAGAGTGAAAGCTGTGTTGCTCGCGTGACGGCAAAGCCTTTGGATGCCTTCTTTCTCTCTTAGAGTCCTGTCTAATCGCTGTCCTTACAGATCTCACTTCTTTGTGGCATCTGGCTGATGAGTGACATTCCAGTGCTGAAATATTTAAGGGGACAGTTGGGCAGTTTGATCTTCCTCTCCTGAGCAATGAGGACAGCTTCTCCATGATTACATTGTGTGGGAGCTCTGAATTGGGCTCCTGACCCCGAGGTTTCCAGAGGTGACTTAGGCTCACCCTAACTCTGCAAACAGGAGTTTGGTGTGTTTTGCTGCTTGTAACAGTTCCCTTTAACACTCC
>VXBJ01005179.1:75027-109645 GCA_013400055.1 Nycticryphes semicollaris
TCAGTTTAAAACCATTAGCCCTCATCCTATCACTTCACTCCCTGATCAAGAGTCCCTCCCCATCTCTCCTGTAGCCCCTTTAGGGACTGGAAGGGCCTCTAAGGTCTCCCCTGAGACTTCTCCAGGCTGAACAACCCCAACTCTCACCCTGTCCTCACAGCAGAGGTGCTCCAGCCCTTGGATCATCTTCATGGTCATCTTCAGTGTGTGGGAAGAGGTTATAGTAGAGATTGCTTCAGAGGCTTTGGCAGAGTGAAACACAAAGCTTGCAGACAGGTATTCTAGATCCTGTTCTTGCTCTGTGAAGTCAAGTGCTTTCCTTCTAAGATAGTGGGGAAAAACCTTGCCAGACTGTGGCCTGCAGTAGTTAACTCTGAGAATAGGTGAACACAGAATTTTGGGACATCTTTCCTTTCACAGGTGGCAAGATGCCCCCTGCTGTCAGTTGGAGCCCATCTATTAAAGGGCTCAAGGACTTCAATTTACCAGCACTGAAAAGGGAGACTTTGCATGCACTGCTTTGCCATGCTCTTTAAAGCCTCTTCCAAAGGTAGTTTTTTGTTTTTTTCATAAAACCCTCTCTGAATAGGAGTAGAAACAGGGAATTTAAAAAGCAGACGAGAGGAAAAAAACCCAAGGCTTACTGACCTTAAAGTATTTCAGCTATTGCATGGGATAGTTGCGACTGAATGGTTTGCTCTTTTCCAGAGCTGCAAATGTTTTGCACTGCTGTAATCCTGTCCTGTGCAGTTGCACCTCACGGGTAGCGCAGAGCTAAGCCTGTCAGAAGCAGAGGTGGTACGTGTGGGGAATGTTACAGAAGTCTGGTTGGCAAGAGGATGCACGATAAGACTTGTACAAAACCATTAAAAAGGCTGGGCCAACTTTATCCCTGATGCAATTCTGCCAAAGCGGAGTAAATGGAAAAAGTCATGTATTTGGCCTCCTCTTTTCAGGCTTTAGAGCACTTCTCTCTCGGTAATGGACCAAGAGCACTTACTGCCCTGGTCTGGATCTCTCTGGCTTTATTGAACTGAACCACGTTTTGCAAGTAAATAATTAGCGGTTCTTGCGTGCAAGAAATAACCATACAGTATTGATTTCAAAGGCAGAGGAAGCTGCCAAGCACAGGTATAACTGTGGTAGCTGAAGCTGCCTTGAAGAAGTTAGTGTGAGTTTCTCATCAGCCTTTGAATCCCAGATCTGTTTATCTTCTGAATTAATGATGGGCCTGTACATCCTGCTGTCGTATTCAGTCATATCTCAAAATAGCAGAACTTCAAAAAGTGGTGTAATTTTGCACCGGAATAATTACTTTAAAAAAAAAAAAAGAATTAAAAAAATCCTTTCTTGGAAATTGAGGGAGTTATGATGTTATTAGGCAACTTGCAGAAATGGAGTTTGGAGCAGGGCGCTTGTAAAATGGTGTGAATCATCCCTGTCCTTGGTCAGGGCTGGGGCAGGGGATGGTGCTCCTGCACAGCCTGGCATTGCTTGGCTGGAAAAACCCAAGGCCTTTAGTCTTATATTCTGTAAATCTCGGGGTTGTTTTTTTTTTTCACACTTCACGTGTCCTTATTGAAATGGTTACTGGGCTTCCCAGTAGATTGCACTGTCTGCTGACTTGGAGTAGGGTGCCTCTCGGTGTGTGTTTTAGCCTCTTCTGACTTCTCTTGTACTTCAGAGTTTCCCAAGGATCAAAGATGCATTTACAGGGTTTCTCAAAGATGCATTGACAAGAACCACAGAGACACCCTGCTGGACCAGGCCCAGATTCCTTGGGTTTGCTCTTGTGCTGTTGGCAGTAAAAGCCTAGATCGTTTTGCCAGCCCTATGATCGATCTGCTGCGCTGAATGGTGAAGGTCACTGAGCACGGGTAAAGTCGGCACTTACAAACGCAAAAGCTAAAAGTGACTGCACTGATGGAGTTAACCTGGGCCTTAGAGAAAGCATCACAACCCCTCCCCCCCACTCCTTTCAGTGGCATGCTTCCTTCTTTCATAGGTAGTCTCTGAAGTCTGAAGAACTGAATAGTGAACTGGTTCCAAAAGATATTGGCTAGCTTTGGAGGCTTTTGGGGATTTGTGTTTTTATTTTATTTTTTTCTTTTTTTGCTGGCAAGTACTTTAACTTGTGCTAATGAGGCTGCTGCTTTAAGACTAGGCTTTGGCTGCAGCTTAATAACCGCCTGAAATAGCACTTTGGGGGGTAATGAGGTACCTATTCTCGCTACTGAATCAAATACTTAACTGCTGCGTGGTCGTTAGGGCTCTATTCACTGTTCCAGTAATTGCTGTGTTTGATAGTGTGGGTCTGTTTTCTAAATCTTTACCAAATCCCTGAGTTCAGAGCCATTTCGTCTAAGAGTTGCCAAATACACAGTTTAGCTAAACGCGGAAGGGACTGTTCTTTTCCCCAGCATTTTGAAAAGGGAATAGCTTGGAAGAAAGGTGCAATTCCTGACACATTCTTGCAGAAAAGATGTGTAGGTGTGAAGTCACACCCCCTTTGTCCTATGGCTCCACTCCCAGATCAAGAGTCCTTCACCATCCCTCCTGGAGCCCCTTTAGGGACTGGAAGGGGCTGTGAGGTCTCCCTGGAGCCTTCTCTTCTCCAGGCTGAACAACCCCAACTCTCTCAGCCTGTCCTCACAGCAGAGGGGCTCCGACCCTTGAAACATCTTAGTGGCCCTCATCTGGACCCATTCCAACAGGTCCATGTCCTTCCTGTGCTGAGGACTCCAGAGCTGGACACAGTGTACTCCAGGTGGGGGTCTCACAAGAGTGGAGCTGGAGTAGTGGGGTAGAATCCTCCACCTCACCCTGCTGACCACTCTTCTTTTGGTGCAGCCCGAGATGTGGTTGGTTTTCTGGGCTGCTAGTATGCACTGCTGGCTCGTGTTGAGCTTCTCATCCTCCAGCGCCCCTAGGTCTTCCTCAGGGCTGCTCTCAAAGATCCATTCTCTGCCCAGCCTGTACTTGTGCCTGGGATTGCTATGACCCAGGTGCAGGACCAAGGTTGGACTTGGCTTGGTTGAACTTCATGAGGTTTGCATGGGCCCACCTCTCCAGCCTGTCCAAGTCTCGTTGAATGGCATCACTTCCCTCCAACGTGTCAACTGCTCCACACAGCTTGGTGTCATCGGCAAACTTGCTGAGGGTGCGCTCAATCCACGTCTCCAACAAAGACGTGATAGATGCAGACGTGCTTACAACAAGTTAATGGGTGGTGTTTCAAAAGGGTACATGAATACCATGGATACTGTACAGTAGTTACACAGAGAACTTTCTGTGACACTACACTAAGCCATTATTTTGGAAAATGTGCGCATTTCCTCAGGAGAACGGCCTGTGCCCTGAACTCTTAGCTCAAGTTCACGTGTCTTTCCAGTAATAGCATCCTACTCAAACCATCTTCAGCTGCTGTGGCCTGCATTTGCAGGAACTCCAAAATGATAGCTGTAAATAAAAATAACAGTATTTTTCTTTTCTTAACATTACATAACTGCACATTATGGTACTTTAAACTTCTGGATTCTGCCCCTGGTTTAATTCTTATTAGTGAAGCTTGCGTACACTGCTGCCTAATGCTAACTTTGGTTACTGAAACTCGCCGATTTTTGGTCAACAGTGGAAGCCATGACCCTCCTGACAGCTTCCTACTGAAGAGTGTATCAGACATCATGGCTTGGGTACGTATATGTGTGGAATAACTTTCTTAAGTTCTCTCCTCCTGTAGCACACTGGCTAGGAGGGAAGCAAATCTCAGACTTGAGTAATCATATTTATTAATCAAAATAGCTGATTATTTTTTTTAAAAAAAAGATATGGATTCTGTTCACTCTTGTCCAGGGAGGTGGTTGAGTCCCCATCCCTGAATGTGTTTCAGAGTGGTTGAGATGTGGTGTTGGGGGATCTGGTGTAGGGGAGACCTTTGTAGAGTGGGGCTGATGGTTGGACTTGATGATCCCAAGGGTCTCTTTCAATCTGAATCATTCTATGATTCTGTGATTCTATGGTGGGTATAGGCCTGACAAATCCAAATGTTTACAGTTATTTACCACTTTATTGTAGAAATGCTTGAAACTGAACCGGCATCTTAAAGATCGTAACGGCATAATTGAAACGAGTTCCTTTGCAAAAACTGTAATCAAATGTGTAATTATGGGTTAAAAATAAAGATTATTCTGCACATTTGGATGACACGGTTGAGCACAGAGGGCTTTCTTCAGCATCTAATGATACTTGGACCCAGGACCACCTGGGTCACATACAGGCCTTGTTACTGGCAAAGGGTTCATTAGGGCCCGAAGAAAGACGTGTTGTTCTTCCTGGAATGGGAACTTCTGGTACCTCTCAGCTGCCAGGCCATTTCCCTGCTGTTCCCTCCTCCTGGCCCTACTGTGCCTTACTCAGGTGGCTCCAGGACAACCATGGAAGTGATTAAACTTTTCAAAAAGGCCAGCAAGGAGCTTCACCTTGTTTTTCTTGGTTTGAAGCCACCGCACTCAGCTGTTTTTTCAGCAAACACTCTTTGGAGTCTGGGGGGTGTTTTCAAGGTGAGAGACCTGCTCTCAGAGCACCAGGGCTGTTATTTAAGTGTTCTCTTTGGTGGTTATAGCCTCGCTTGCTCTTGAGGGTGAGGGCATGGCCCTGTGTGTGCACTTCTTTCCCTGCGTGATAGAGAGGGAAAGGAGACTTTAGCCGAAGCGTTCAGCTTTTTCTTAGGGAATGGGATAAAGGAAGGACAGAGCTCACGCAGTGGGCCAGGAGCAAGACCAACAGTACAGTCAAGGAGCCCTGACTTCTGCTTTCCTCATGCCACAGTGAATATATGACTTCTTCAGGCAAAAAAGACCCCTACGTTGTGTTATTACTGCTGGGGGGTGGGGAGAAGGAAATGACGTTTTTCAGATTTTAAAAAGCTTTTTCAATTAGCGTACTTGAAGAATTTAATGAGGACGTTGAATCTACAGTGGAAACACGTGTCTTGTCAGGAGAGTTTTCAGTCCCATAAATGTGTTTGCGTCCTGGCTACCAAAAAAGAAGGAATAAAAATCATCTATTTATGTTTGACACGTAAAGAATGGGGGGAAAAAAAATTGGAATCATAGAATGGTTTGGGTTGGAAGGGACCTTCAAGATCATTCAATTCCACCCTCCTGACATGGGCAGGGACACCTCCCACCAGACCAGTTTGCTCCAAGCCCCATCCAACCTGGCCTTGAACCCCTCCAGGGATGGGGCAGCCACAGCTTCTCTGGGCAACCTCTTCCAGTGTCTCACCACCCTCACGGTGTCACTACCTTGTGAGTTCATGTAACACCCTGCAGTGCTTACTGCTGTCTGCTTTAGCACGGCTAATTGGGGTTTGTGTTTGTTACTGCAGTGCTGGAACTCTCCTCCTCTTTGGTTCAGGCTGCCCCCTTCCAACATCCTGAATGTCCTGGTGGGGCGGCGGAGAAAGATAAATCGCAAAATATGATGAGGGATTTGAGGCAGGGTGTGTGTGTGTGTGTGTGTGTGTCTGTCTGTCTGTCAGTCACAATGAGTGTGGTCGGTCTTTGATGCCTCTAAACCCTTGGTGCCCTGATCTTTACTTGTTCAGTTCTTCCAGCTTATAGTGGTTTATCTGCTCTATAAAAAACCCATCAGCTGGTAGCTTTTTCTCGTCTCTGAAAGAAAAGAGTAAAGAAGCTACATTTAAATAAAAATAATGGAGGAATTAATAGGAGGAGCATCTGTCAAAGTTTGCGACTGTGCTGTTACAAAGTAAACACTAAGAAATAGTCCTTCTCCCTTTTTTTTCTCCCTTTTTTTCCTCCCTTTTTTTTCTCCCTCTTTTTTCTCCCTCTTTTTTCTCCCTCTTTTTTCTCCCTCTTTTTTCTCCCTCTTTTTTCTCCCTCTTTTTTTTTTTCTCCCTAACTGACCTTTTCCCAGAAAAGCCCATACCAAGCATTTCAATGCACCCTTTCCCCGTTAGGTTTTGTGTATATACACCTGCTTTCCGGCTTCCTGATGGCTCTCCTTTTCCTATTCAGCTGAATGACATTTATTAAAAATTAATTGCAAGGAAGGAGGTGAATTTTAATTTCCCCTCCCTCTTTCCAGCCCTGGCCTGTGAGGAAGGTGAGTGCCTGGGTACCCCTTCCTTGTGGCAGGGCTGTATCTAGGGCATTCCGCAGCAGCTCAGGCACAGGGCAGCTATTTTTGGCCACGTAGCTTTTGTCTGGCAGGACTGAGGAAGGATGGCATATGCTCATCGGCGTGTGACCGATTTAAGGGTGAATGATTGGTTTGATTTAGGGGGGAAAAAAAATTAAAAAAAAAGAAAAATGGAAAAACATGGTATTTTTAAGAGTTTTGTTTAATGTTACAACCCATCCAAATTTAATATGCTTGACTGCACGAGCTTTCATGGTTGTTTGTTTGTTTGTTTTTTTTGTAAATGTCATTGCGCAGTGGACTGTGCATTAGGAAGTGAATTAGAAGGTTAATTTACCCTACATGTCGGCGACAGAATAGCTTTTACCTCCTCGGGGCCCTGTGATCTGAACTGCGGCGGGAATGGATCGGGATACGCAAACGCTGCTTTTTATTTTTAGAACCCTTGCAGTGGGGGAGGCCGTCAGTTTAACCTCTTCTTTCCTTAGGCTTTTAATTCGGTTTTACAGAATTACACTGGCATTTGTGGTGCCAGAGTTCTGAACGAGCTTGGGTTTGGTTTGGTTTGCGTGTTCTCCCTGCTTCATGTCGCTCGAGGGGACCACTTGCAGAGCAATTTACCTGCTCATCATCCGAACGAGGGTGATAGAATTAATCAACGATAATGAATCGTTGGTATTCCTGACCAAAGATGATTAATGCTTATGCCCCGTTTCGAGTTTGAAACGCAAACTGGGCAATGTTTAGCAATCTACCTCCCTAATATTCCATAAACCCTGGTTGCTTCAGGCTCACAGTTTCCCAGGAACAGCTCTGGAGCCTTAGTTATTGTTTCTACTCAGGGGTGCCAGGTCCTCCAGCAATAATTTGAGCATGGTTGTGGGGCTGGAGGAGAATATTTGCGGGGAACATATAATTTGAAGAAATTAGATGTTGAAAAGAGCTGAGAATAGAAGTATTTTCCTTTAAAAAATATAGTTCCTGATTGCGAGGGGCGAAGCAGGGTTCTCATTGTACAGTTTATGGGGAGGCTCTGGTGGGACCAGATGCTCGATCCCATTCTCCTGGGCTCCCATCCTGGCTTTTCATGTCCTAGCCCAAGTTTGATAGTGGTGACGGGACAGAGCTTTGACTTCTGTGGGCCTTTTTAAGCTGCTGTGAAGTGGCTGAGGGGCGGGATGCCCTTGTGCCACATGCAAGTAGGGTAGTTGTTGAGGTTTAATAAGTGATTACTGTAGAACCCAAAGCGTTTATAAGCTCTTGGTATTGAAATGAGAACTCTAACGATGGCACGATCTTGGTGGTGGTGACAGCTCCCACTTTAATTATTTTGGAAGAGAATTTGTAATGAGGGAATTTCAGAGGGGAATTATGTTTGGGTGTATTACAGAGATGCGTTTGATGATGCCAAGTAAAACATGATGTAGAAGACAGGGCACTGTAGCACAGGCATTTCAGAAAGTCTGGGTTGAGTGCACCACTAGCTTTTTTTATTCTTTGAAGATGGGGAAAGTAATTTGCAGTTGCTGTTAAGCTTCTAGTAACTAATTTGGCATAACATTGGGCAAAGTGTTGACATTAGTGACTCTAATGTCCTTGTTGAAAAGGCTTTCTATCAAGCTGATAGAAACACATCAAGAATTACCTGATGGCCGTCAAGTGTCAAAATGCTGAACAGTTCACCAAATACTAAAATCTTGGAAATACCTAAGAGAACTTGCTGCTTATGTGCCTGGGCAAAAATCCTTCTCCAAAACCAAGGTCCCATCTCCATTTAGGTTTTTTTTTTTTTACTTTGAAAAGCGTGTTTGTCGGGTGGGTTGTTTTTGGGTTTATTTCAGTATTGTTGGGGTGGGTGGCTAAACCATTGAAGGACCATCCAAGGCAAACACGGGGGCTCTGCTGTCCTACTTCTGCATTGTATCTGGGGGCAGGTTGGAGGTGATGGACCCATGGCCTTCCTCCCTCCCTCTCTCCCTCCCTGCTTGCCCAGGCGGTGTGTTTTGAAATGAGAAGTGGGGCAGTGTGGTAGACAGCTGCCAGCACCAATAACCGGGGGCTTGAGCCGCTTAACGGAGGCTAAGCCCAAATCTATTGACGCAGAGCACGGGGAAGTGCTTGGCAGACTTCCCCCCTCCTACCCCCCTTTCCCCATCCCTGCGTATAATCTCGTGACGCTGTGGATGTGACAGACTCCCNTAATGTGGTTGGACTCGATGATCTCAAAGGTCCCTTCCAACCACTAAGATTCTGTGATTCTGTGATTTAGGTTTTTTTTTTTACTTTGAAAAGCGTGTTGTCGGGTGGGTTGTTTTTGGGTTTAAGTATTGTTGGGGTGGGTGGCAAAACCATGGAAGGACCATCCAAGGCAAACACGGGGGCTCTGCTGTCCTACTTCTGCATTGTATCTGGGGGCAGGTTGGAGGTGATGGACCCATGGCCTTCCTCCCTCCCTCTCTCCCTCCCTGCTTGCCCAGGCGGTGTGTTTTGAAATGAGAAGTGGGGCAGTGTGGTAGACAGCTGCCAGCACCAATAACCGGGGGCTTGAGCCGCTTAACGGAGGCTAAGCCCAAATCTATTGACGCAGAGCACGGGGAAGTGCTTGGCAGACTTCCCCACTCCTACCCCCCTTTCCCCATCCCTGCGTATAATCTCGTGACGCTGTGGATGTGACAGACTCCCCTTTTGATCAGCTGTTGGGCCAGGAATGGGGAGAGCGGGTCAGGTTTGACCTCGAAAGGGTCTTGTGATGGCAGGCGGTTCGGTGGCTTCTTCCTGAAGTGGCACCTTTCCCTTCCCTGACGCCACCTCTTTCCTACTCTGGGTTTGCATCGTTGCCGGCCTGAATTTTCCAAGTGTGGGATGGGAGACTGGAGTGGTCACGTACAGGGTGAGATGGATCACACTACGGATTCTCAGTAGACCTCTTCACTGCAGATGAGTGTATGGTACTGAATAGAATGGATGAAATAGGTAAGCACCTCATCCTTCGTTGTTGCCAGAAATGATCCTGAATTTCAAACGGCTTCCCAATTAAAATTGGTAAATGGAAACCAGTGTTATCTCCAGCTGTGGGATGCATGTAGTGTTTTGCCTTCGTGCTTTCACTTTCTGATTAATTGTAAGGAGTCTAAGGTGATGCAGGGGGTTACAGAAGAGTGATCTGCGAGTATGCTCATATTCTGATCTTATTTTTTTAAGGTACGTTATGAAATTTGAAGGCTCTTATCTTCTACTTAGACAGTATCTGCTGTTTAAGTGATTCACTATTGATTCTTATCCAAAAGACCAGATTTTTTTGTTTAAGTTGACTTCTTCCTTGTGAGTAGCCATACTCTTGATAGACGGCGCAGTCATCTACTTGCTCCACGAGAGTGTTCATTCTAATGAGTTTTAGCTGGAAATCTGCGAGACTGGTGGAAGCTGAGGATGGTAACATGGGGAACAGAAACTCATCTGTAATGAAATCTTTTTACATAAGCTGGGGACTGCAGCTGCTAAAGCAGCCACTGCGCTTGGGATTGGGATGTTGTGTTGTGGGAACTTTGCTATCAAGAATGCTTTCTTTCCTGCATCCGCCCTGGGCCGGGAGACTGGAGAAGGGTGTTCTGCTCTGCAGAAGCTGTGTGTGAGGAGTTATGCCCCGAATGGGGAATTAATGGAGCTTTTTGTAGCTCTTAATCTCTTTAGTTATTGAAGTTTGTACATGTAGAGCGTGAAAACAAGGATACTGTTTTGTGTTTTCCCTTTTACCTCCGCTTAATGTATTTTCTGGTGACTAAACCCAGCAAAAATTGTTTTAAAAAACAATACATCTTTCTGATAAAAGTCTTTTTTTTTTCTTTTCTGTCTCGTTTTGTCATTCAATGAGTCCAGTTTGCTCTTAAGTGGTTTCCTGCTGTGTTTGCTCTGTAAACTTGGGGTTACGCTGCGTGGTTGTCCTTTTCGTTTGCTGCGAGCTCTCTCTGAAGTAGCAAGTGCTTTTTTTTTTTTTTTTAACTTTTGCTATTAAGTGCTCATTAACTTACCTGGAAATAGCCCGAAATTGAATTACCTGGATGCTATCGTGCTTTTTAAGTGCAGCACCCTCCTTTGACCCTTATTTCCCCTTACGGTGTTGGCAGCTCATGGTCCCTTGGCAGGGACGTGGCTTTTCTCCATCCTCTGGGCACTGCACAGTCAGATGCCCGCAACTGTCATTTGCTTAAATCCTGGCTGACATATACTGGGATTGTGGTGGGAGTGGATTAGAGTGGGAAGTTACAGCAATCAATTATTTGGGTGTTTTGAATACATCAGTTGAGTGGGGCAAGTGAAATTCGGTGTTGGCAACCTTTTATTTCCAGGAGCACTACTATCCATGTATGCTTAACTGGTTTTCCTGTTGGTTACAAGAATTTCTCCCACCTACCCTGCTTTAATTTCGAGCATAATTTGGAACTTCAGATGTGAAAGGCTGCTGCTTTAATCTGTCGTGTTGTTGCCACAACCTTTGGAAATCGAATTCATCTGAATTATTAACATTGATTGCAAAAGCAGTGGAACTCTCCAGCTCTCAGATAACGTTGCAAAGTGGAAATAGAAGTATAATGTAATAAGAAAAACATTACTGGAGGATGTGAACAGAGAAGGCGTTTCGTTACACGGCCTTCATTGAATGAATTCATAGAAAACAAGGCAAACCTTTAGGCTGTTGTAATTTATGTTGATATAACTTCTTTAATGGGCTATTTTTAAAAATAAATGAACATAATGATTGAATTGCCACATTAAACAGCAAATTCCTATATTTTGGGGCTATTTTAGTATAAAAGAAAAATACACAGCTGGTATCAGACTCTTCAGTTCTTATAATGAGACAGAGACCTTATTTTAAGAATTCTTATAAAAAAGCAGAGGCCAAGGCTGAGGTTGACAGCCTGTGCCTTAGCTAGTGGCTAAATCAAGTGGGGAGATTTTAATAAATCTACTTTTACAATATTATGGGTTTTGGTGGTTTTAAGATGTCAAAGGACATCAATAGACACAGCAGATTTACAGGGTCGTGTAGCTTTGACTTTCAAGCTTAGGTGATATTTTTAATGCAAGGTAGCTGAAAAAGCATTTGAAATGACTCTCTGCTATTTTTAATGTGGCTAGCCCTTAAAAAGAAAAATCCATATAATCCTCTTGAAGCAGATGGCTACAGCAAGGTAAAATCCCACGCTAGGATTTGGACTTTTACCTGGTGCTGGAACCAATGTCATGACACGGGGCTACATCACTGAATTTGGAGGTGAAAAATCTATTTCAGAGCTGGGGGTTTTTTTGGTGGGTTGTTTGGTTTTGGATTTTTTTTAAAAAAAAAACAAAAAAACAACAAACCAACAAAACTGCAGGGAACTGTGGAGTCTCGCCAGATGACGAGACATCCATTAATTTTATTTCTTTTAGTTTATGCCCCGTATCAGATCTTTTTCCCAAGCTATATTGGAACGTCGAAGTTGGTGTTGATGATAACTAACTTGCCAGACTTTTCTTCTGTGAGCGAAGAAAGATAGGAAATTAAGTTCTTTAACTTCAAATCCTTTAAATGCTTGAGCTACCTGACTGAAGGCAGGACTCAAACCAAAGTTTTTATTTTAACTGTATGTAAGGATAACCCGGGGACAGGACTGAGGTGAGGAGGATGATGGATGTTGGTATTAGTCTTATGTAGAACAAAAACATACTTGTTTTTTTATTTTTTTTTTTATTTCAAGCAGGACAGCTGGCTTTTTTATCTACAGAACTCCAGTAGTGTTTCTAAGAGATGGTGACAAAGCATTGGTGTTTGTGTCCAGATGACTGGAAATAATCTAATATAGCTGGTGGTTAGTGGAAGAAAAAGGCTTATTATTTCAGTGTGCTTGTTTACAGCACTTTTTTAATGGTAAAAGGAGGCAAATGAGTGGATGGTTAAAGCGTTGACACACATTTAAGCTTTTACAGTGAAGTTTTAGCTACTGGGTGACTTATCCCTGGTGAATTGCAGCAGTTAAACAGAGATTTATTTGAGCCAAAGAGAGGCAGAAGTGACAGCCTTTCCTCAGATTAGCAACTCATTTGCACCAAAATGTATTTAAACTTAGTAAACACAAGAACCTGTCCAGACTCTTATGCTGTGTGTTTATAAGCCCAAATTTCAGCCTCAGTGGGTCCTGCTCGGCTACTGGGAGGACACACATGGACCACTGGTTTCCTCTGCCATCGTTTCCCTGCAGGAGGGAGGACTCAAGCATTAGCACCTGCCTTCTCGCTCAGTTTTCTTACCAACCGCAGTGCTTGAGGGGCTGAGATTCTGTGAGTACTGACAGAGATTAGACTGGGCATTAGGAAAGAATTCTTCACAGAAAGAGTGGTCAGAGCCTGGAATGGGCTGCCCAGGGAGGGGGTTGAGTCCCCATCCCTGAATGTGTTTCAGAGTTGGTTGAGATGTGGTGTTGGGGGATCTGCAAATTTCCCTATGTTCCCCTGGTTACGGTAACTCATGTAGCTCCTTCCCAGCAAGCTGCAGGACAAAATGTACACTAGAACACGGAAGATTTTCAGAAGTTGTCACAGAGATTCCTCACTGAAAGCTGAAGAAGTCCTTGAAGTTGGTAGCTCACAGTATCTGGTGTTTCTAAGGCTCTTACTGCAAAGCCTACTTTAGTGTTCTTAGTTTATTGCTCTAATTACCTGCAAATAGCACTTGGAAAAGACAGCCAGCATATAAATAACTGATTTATTGATGACACATTAAAATCTGGCATCTGTGTGCATATGAAAAATACATCTTAGTATTCTGGAAGTGTTTCCTCTTCCTGATTAAACTTTAGGATAACGCTGGGCAATTCTTAAGAGGGCATGGAGGAGGTGAGAGCTGATCTCAACGATGCACTCGCTCAAGGAGCTCATTTTCCCTGGACTTCAGTGACAGGCTGCTGTTGGGCATGGTGGCACTTGCTAGATTTGATCTTTAAAAAGCTGGTGATGTGGTGGTCAGATTTTTCACCTCACTCTACACGCTTTACTGAGGGAGCTTCTCAGCTTGGTGACATGCCCCTATTCTCTATTTCTTAATGCTCTTTCAGCTGGACTAGTGCATCGAAGCAAGCAAAGAGCATGTTAAGGAGGATATTGGGAGAGGGAGTAGGAGGTTTGAATGTGTTACATCCATTTGGAATGTCCTGAACAAGAAGTATTGCTGCTGGGCCTTGCCAGATGAGTAGTTCAGACACCGGGTTATTGTGAAATAACTCGGTACTGTTGGAGCCACCAATTATTTGTGTGCTTTTAGCTGGGAAAATGGGAAAATACAATGTATTTCTGATTAAATGTGTTGCTGGTTTGTACCATGCTGAATACTACATCTCTGCTTCTTCAGTCTGTGATTGTACAAAAGGAGAGGGGTACAGGTCATCTTATGAGGACAGGTTTGGAGGGGGCACTCCAGCAACTTTGGCTAATTAAATCATAGCCAAGTCTTTCCCCTCAGCTGTATGAAACCACAGAATGGTTGGGGTTGGAAGGGACCTCTGGAGATTCCAACCCCACTGCCAGAGCAGGGTCACCCCGAGCAGGTCCCAAAGGAACTTGTCCAGGTGAGGTTTGAATGTCTCCAGAGACAGAGACTCCACCACCTCTCTGGGCAGCCTCTTCCAGGGCTGTGTCACCCTCAAAGGGAAGACGTTCCTCCTCATGTTTAGATGGAGCTTCCTATGTTGAAGTTTGTGCCCATTTCCTCTTGTCCTGTCACTGGGCAGCACTGAAAAAAGCCTGTCCCCATCTTCCTGATGCTCACCCTTGAAGTATTTATAGATGTTGATCAGATCCCCCCTCATCCTTCTCTTCTCTGGACAAGTGAGACCTGCCCCCCGCCCCAAGCCTTGCAGTCAGTGTTAGTAAGCTCGTTTCTTGCTTAATGAAGTTGTCCCCTGTCTCTCAGGGACTTGCAAACCTAACCATGGTGTAGAGCTCTGTGTGTGCTGGTGTGACCTTGTTTAGCCTGTGTGCCTGGAGCTGGTGGTGTGCCCATGATTTATAAAGCCTGTTTGTCCTGGAAAACTAAACATTTTGCCTATTCTGTCTAGTCATGGTGAAATACATATATTTGCAATAATAGAAGCACTTGTAAAATAAAAATAGGACTGGGAAATGTAGGATATATTTATCGGGACCTTTCCTCGCTGCTTCGGCCATGGGCCTGGGTGACACCAGGCACAGAGCCCCTCAGGGCTGGTGTGGTGTAAAGTGTGTATTAACATCAACATCTGCCCTTTTATTTTTGTTTTTAAAGACTCCAACTCCTGTCTCCTGGGCCACGGAGAAGGATGTGCAAAGGTTGAGGGCAGGAAACAGCACAAAGAAGCTTGACCTTCTCTTTTCCTCCTCCCAAGCCTGAGCTCTGCTTTCTACTTGGATTTTTACCCTTAGAAAGGCTTTCCCTCAGTGTGTGGTGAACGGGCTCGGGGCTCCACGTGTTAATTCAAAAGGATTGCATGAGTTCCTTTCCCTTTTCCAACTCTCTTAAATGACATTCACATTGCTTCATCTACACAGTTTTGCCTGCCTCCTACATGCCTTCTCTGAAATAAGTCATTTAAGGATTTGGTAGTTAAATACCTTGAAAAACTCATTCCTATAATCATCTTTCTAGATTGAAACCTCTCTTGTTCTCTTGTTAGTTTTGTGGAAAGATAGAATATGATATTATGGATGGCAAAACTAGGAATGGATTCAATGCTGGATTTTGGGGGCTCTGCTAGAGATTGCTGGAGCTCAGACCTCTTCACAGTAAATTTTCTTTTGTGGAAACAAGGAGGATCACTTGAGTAAGAGATTGAAATATTTCTTACTTGTCAGTTGAAATTCTTGAATTTTCTGACTTATTTATCTCAGCGTTGCCTTACTCTGTTCTCACTGTGGTTTCATCTTCAGGAATAATGCTCCTGGAATACATAGGCCGTATGTTTGCCTACGCTTCAGTACTAAACAAATAGAGTAGTAAGTAACAAAACCACGTTACAGACTGTATGTAAACCACACTTCTTAAATGCAGTCTCAGGTGAAACCGCTTTGGGATGGCTGCTGCTATTGGTTACCTCTCTGGCCTCATACCTGTCAGTCGATAAGAGAGAGATGCACTTGGACATCTCTTCTCCACAAACCAAACTCTAGAGGCAAGTACGCCGTTGCAAATGATGTTATGAAGACCAGAAAGAAAAAATAATCAAGGAACCAACAAAAAAAACCCCCAAAACAACAATGACTCAACCATAGATGAGAGAGGCGCTGCCAACTGTTATGTAAGTGGGGAGAAATCCTGAGAAGTCTGCACCAAAATGTCTACACTTTTAATACACCGTTAAGTGGTTGGGGAGGAGGAGGCCTACGCGAGGCCTGTTCTCCCTCTTCGGAGTTAGCGGTTCAGCAACCGTTTCTGAGCTGGTCTGTTTAAGCCCAAGCGCATGGAGTGAAAAGAGCTCTGTCTTGGTTTGCATGCGGTTCATTGAACAAGGTGGCTGATTAAAAACCAGGAGCATTCAGCATTGTACTTCGTGTCACCCTTTGCTTTTACCCCAACCGACCTTTCAGCTCCGCCGAAGGGAACACATACAGCCATTAGTTCGCCCACGCTTATCACTTCAGGTCATTTGCATGGCTCAGAAAAAAGGAGGGAGAGGAATACACATGCAGATATTTTCAACCATTTGCTTTGAAGGGTAGGATGGATCATGACACCCTGGGCTGCCCGCTGCCTTACAGTGAGTTTTGGTGGCGTGTCTTCTTTTGGTTGGCATTGAAGAGGGAGGTTGTGGCTGCCCCATCCCTGGAGGGGTTCAAGGCCAGGCTGGATGGAGCTTGGAGCAACCTGGTCTGGTGGGAGGTGTCCCTGCCCAAGGATGATCTTTAAGGTCCCTTCCAACCCAAATTATTCTATTCTATTAATTAAATGCCATTGGCTGGTTGGGCACCTCTTGGCACCTCTGGCTACTGCAGGGGAAAAGGGGCTGTCATGTTTTCACAGCAGGATTGGGAGCATCCTGAGTTAACGGGTGGGATGGAATATCTTGGGCACTTCTTTGTATCCAGAATGTTTTGTGGTAGGAACTGTTAATAGTTAATGGTCTGTGGAGCACAGTGAGCTTTGGGTCTCATCAGCCACACAGAGTATCCGTTAAAACCAATACAAGATACTTATGGAAGTAATTTTATGAATAAATATGAAAAACATGTGGTACACTATAGTTGATTATTTGTCTGGTGTTTCATGTGCTTAGAAAACTTAAGCTCTCATAAGCCTTGTTTTAAAAGATTTTTCACACTAGCGAATTTGGGGCATATTCAAGATTTTCAGGATGATATCATTGAAATTAAAGAGGCGGTTTGTTTCCATTGGACTGCTATAGTTCCTTCTGATTTGTAACTAGCTCAGAAGAGGCTTCTGTCTGTCCCTGCGACTTACCTTTCTTTTCTGTTTTGTCAGATGGACCTAGAATAAGAGGCTGTTTTGTAGCACTGCAGGATGTATTTGGAGTACAGTGTCCTCCCAGGTTGCTCACAGTCTCTTCATCATTACAATATTTAATCCCAGATTAGAGGTTGAGGAAGAACAGTTTCCAAAGGCAGTCATCGAGTTCATTAGCTCCTGACCAAATGACTCACTACCGTGTCTTTAAAAGATTTCCTTGGAACATCCACAGAAGGTTTGTTCTAGCACAGACCTGACAGCACCACAAATTCATGTTACGTAAATATAACCTTAACTCTTCCAAAGGGAAGATCATGTAAACCCCTTAGAATACTTATTTTTACAATATTACTGGAGTTATCTTCTCAAATAATCATATTCACTGGCATGTGTAATTCAGCATACACCCGAATTTTTTCCAAACAGGGAATTGGCAAATGGGCTGCCTTCTTCACTAGAACTTCTGTTCTTTTGAGGCGGTATGATTTTTGCTTTGCCCTTTATTACTTTATTCCAGTACGTACTGACCACAGCTGTGGGGGGAAGAACAAAATACTTTACATCCTGCAAATAGAAACTAATTATTTAAGTTTAGTGAAGTCTAATTGCATAGGTCTAGTCTTCTACCAAAATTAAAATGATTTTTTTTTTTTTTTTGGTAGGCCAGGGAAAAAGCTGGACTGCCTTCATCTGTATTATTTCACATTATATATCAGCAGCAATCTGGGAGACTTACATTCAGGGAAAAAAGGTCTCAAATAACTCCCAGCTCAGGATCAAATCTCACTGTGAGACTCTTAGTGTCATCAAAACAAATTCAAATGTAGACAAAATGAAGATTTTTATATAGGGTGCAAATTAATCTGTTTTCTCCCTACGATCTTAAATGAATTAATTTAATATCTCTTACTTATAGTTGCTTCCTTATCTGGATGTAGCAGTAGCAGGAGGTTTAGCTGGTATAGCTAAATTTAGACTGCTCTTAATTTGCAGAAGGTTAGCAGATGACAGGACTACCTACTGCTAATTATGCAGGTATGAGTGCCAGTTCACCATGACATTAATTACTGTTAATTACACGTAGTCTGAAAAATGCATGGGTTTGGGTTGTTGGGATTGGAACTAAAAAATTTGGAGGGTTAATTCAGCTCTGGCTGAGCCCAGTGGCACCGATGCAGCCCTGTCTGGAACCAGGTGGAAACCCCAAGCAAAAGATCTCTGGGCCCAAAGACCTGATGTTTTTTGTAAAGCTGTATTGAAAGTTCAACGTTTTGGCAAAGGATTGTGTTTCTCTCGGTAAATAATTTAAAAAGTAGTCTGGAGAGCTGTGTTGGTTGGGATACTTCATGTTCTTCCCAGGCAGCCTGTTACCAGCCCAAAATAGTCTGTATTAAGTGAGAGCACTGAAAAGAGCTATAATTTAGCAAGGAGGGCCTCTACTTTGTCTTACTGCGATAGCTACAACCAAGTTCCTCAATCACTTCTTTCCTGAGGTCTCACTGAAGATCACAAGTCTGTTTTTAATGTTAACAATTCATATACTGCTTTACAGTGATGATAGACCAAGAAGTCAGGAGTTCCTGCATATTTGTTGCTTTATTTGTGTTTTCACATTATATTTTTCTGGTTTCTGGGCCCTGAAATAAAACTGTTCCTGATCCCTTTTTAACCAACTCCAAACCAAAGATATTTAAAAGCAATGAAACCAGTTTTCCCACTCATTTGTCAAGATCTGGGCTAGTGAAGCTGAGTAAGGACAGCAAAGTGAGCACCCAGCACGTGAGGGAATCCACCCCTGGGCTGAAGAGCCCTGAGGGGCATCTCAGGCCTAAATTTACCGGGTGAAAAGAGAGAAAAATAAGTTGGACAGGAAAAGTGGAGGTGTTGTCCTCTATCTAAAGGAATAGCTGGAATGACTGGAGCTTTGCCTTGGGCGGGTGACAAGCCAGTAGAAATCTTGTGGGCAAGGAGCCAAACGCATCCATAGCTGCATCAAAAGGAGCGTGGCCAGCAGGGTAAGGGAGGAGATTCTCCCCTCTACTCTGCTCTTTTGAGATCCCCACCTGGAGTACTGTGTCCAGCTCCGGAGTACTCAGCACAGGAAGAACAGGGACCTGTTGGAGCAGGTCCAGCAGAGGGCCACTAGGATGCTGCAAGGGCTGAAGCACCTCTCCTATGAGGACAGGCTGAGAGGGTTGCGGTGTTCAGCCTGGAGAAGAGAAGGCTAGACCTTCTAGTACCTTCCAGTACCTTAGGGGACTACAAGGGAGATGGGGGGAGGGACTCTTTATGAGTGACTGGAGCGATAGGGTGAGGTGTAATGGTTTCAGACTAAAAGAGGGGATATTTAGATTAGATATTAGCAAGAAATTATTTCCTGTGAGCGTGGTGAGGCACTAGGCCAGGTTGCCCAGAGAAGATGCAACCCAGAGCAGGCTGCACAGGAATGTGTCCAGGCAGGTTTGGAATGTCTCCAGAGATGGAGACTCCACCACCTCTCTGGGAAGCCCCTTCCTGGGCTCTGTCACTGTCAAAGGAATGAAGTCCCTCCTCATGTTTAGATGGAGCTTCTTATGGTCAAGTTTGTGCCTGTTATCTCTTGTCCTGTCACTGGGCACCACTGAAAAATGACTGGACCCTTCTTCTTGACACCCACCCTTGAAGTGTTTATAGGTGTTGATCAGGTCCCCCCTGTCTTCTCTTCTCCAGACTAGAAAGTCCCAAGTCCCTCAGCCTTCCTCCTAAGACAGATGTTCTAGTCCCCTGGTCATCTTCATAGCCCTTTGCCGTACCCTCTCCAGCTGATCCCTGTCCTTCTTGAACTGGGGAGCCCGGAACTGGACACAGTTCTCCAGTTGTGGATGCACCATCCCTGGAGGGGTTCAAGGCCAGGCTGGATGGGGCTTTGAGCAACCTGGTCTGGTGGGAGGTGTCCCTCCCCCTCACAGGCAGGTCAGAACTCAATGATCTTTAAGGTCCCTTCCAACCAAATGCATTCTGTGATGCTGTAAACAATATCTGCTGCTTCTGATTAAGGAGGGGGAGCTGATGCTGATGCCTCTAGGCAGCTGGAGAGATCCTCCCAATCACAGGCTGTCGTACTCATGGGTGTCTCAACCACTGTTCTGGAAGGGTGATAGAGCTGGGTGCTAGAAACCCGGAGACACAAGTTCAATACATTCCAGGACAATTCTTCATCCAGGTGATGAATGAACAGATGAGGGCATGTGCTCTGCTGGACCTGCTGAGCACAGATGAGAAGCAGTGGATGATGTAAAGGTTGAGGGCACCTTTAAACTGCTGTCTTGCAAACCTTGTTTTTGCAGGGTGTTTGTCTCTAGTTACATCAGCTTCTGGCATTGACGTTCTATTAAAAGCAAGAGAAATGCTTGTTGGAGTAAAAAGTGCTGACGAGTTTGGTTTGGTGTTGGGGTTTTTAATTGCAAAGCTGGCACTGCAAGAGGTAAGCACTAATGGAAGTAAGTTAGCTGGCACTCCAGGTTTTGGAACACAAGAGGTTCCACTTAAATATGAGGAAAAACTTCTTCACAGTGAGGGTGAGGGAACACTGGAAGGGGCTGCCCAGAGAGGTTGTGGAATCTCCTTCTCTGGAGACATTCAAAACCTGCCTGGACGCGTTTCTGTGTGACCTGGTGTAGGTGTTCCTGCTCTGGCAGGGGGATTGGACTAGATGATCTTTCAAGGTCCCTTCCAGTCCCTGAGATTCTGTGATTCTCTGAACATTATGTTGTTCATCCCTTTTCTCTTTTTTTTTTTTTTTTTTTGGCAATATTTATGCCATGCATATCTTTTTATATGGTGCTTGAAGTGGAATATTTAATGCACATTACAGAGCAGTAGACTGGATTTTGAAGTCTTGCAACGCCAGAGTTAAGTCACTTGTAACAAACACTCTTATTTGACAGTCCAGTTTTAATTTGTTCTGGTTGACCAAACAAAAGAATTGGCACCAAGAACGTGCTCTGTAGAGTTCCAGAGTTATACATGATATACTATAGTTGAGTCTAGTGATCCTTGCAGAACATTTAATCTTTAAAGGCAGGGACCCAACTCCTAGGTAAACTATTGCCAAATTGTTCTCATTGTTTCTGGGGGGTGAATTCAAATACCCATCAATGCCTATAAATGCTTAAAGGGTGGGAGTCTCTTCTCAGTGGTGCCCAGTGAGAGGACAAGAGGAAATTGAGGAGGAACTTCTTCCCTTTGAGGGCGGCAGAGCCCTGGCAGCGGCTGCCCAGAGAGGTGGTGGAGTCTCCATCTCTGGAGACATTCAAAATGTGCCTGGACACGTTCCTGTGCAACCTGCTCTGGGTGGACCTGCTTTGGCAGGGGGGGGTTGGACTAGATGATTTCCAGAGGTCCCTTCCAACCCCATAGCATTCTGTGATTCTGATTCATGAAATGCAATGTTTAGCTCTGCTGTCCCGGAGGGCTGTATTTGTGTTGGTTTTTGTTGGTGCCCATCTGTCCTGAGTAGGCTGCTACAATGAAGTATGTGGCTTAGAGCTGTAAATTCTTTTTCTCCATCCACAATAAAGAGGAAGCCACTGTGAATCAAAGAGCTGTAATTCCATGAAGCATTCCAGTGATGTTGTTGTAAAACCAAGATGTTTTGCATAATAAATCAACCCCAAGTGAGAATTTTATCCTTCTCGTGCTTGATTTGAATTTTACAAGGCAGATGGCAAATAATTAAGGTTGCATAACATTTCCCCTTAAAAGAGCCTTGTCTCAGTCTCTTCATAACTTTGCTGGATTGAAATGGTTTGGCTGCTGTTTCTCTTTTGCCAGGTTCTCTCCCTCCTTTTTTAATTTCTTTCATCTTCAGCAAATGGGCCAAATGGGCTGAAGAATGAGACATGGGGAGTAACGGGGACTTCTGCTCCTTGAAAAGAGCTTAATTTGAGTCTCATAGGGATTGCTTAAGGCCACCAGCATTGAAGGAAAGATTTGAAATTAAGAGCAGTAGGAATGTGGTTTTAGAGCTATGCCCCCTCCTCTCCCTCTGAGAAACCATCCAAATTAGCCACATGAGAAGTGACAGCTCCTGCCTGATGGGGATGCGTTCATCATTTGAGAGCTGTACTTCTGTCCCTTTTTTTTAAATTTTTTTATTTTTTTTTTTTTAATTTTTGGTTGAACAGAGGAAGCAGCCTTTCCTCTCCAGCACTTCGGGCTCATCAGCATCCGCGTGATTCACCATCCCCATGGAGTGAGCGAGTATGTTCCTCCCTGCAGCTCCCGGGGCCAAGCGGGGCTTGCTTTCCCCGGCTGGATCCAGTCTCCACAGGCTGCTCCAGCACCAGGCACTCATCGAGGCTTCCTCTCCTCCCATCCTGCCCAGGTACCAGTTACCCGATGCCACCAGAGAGAGGTGGGGAGGAAGAGGTGTTGGGGTTGGAGCAATGCGAGCCAGAAAACTACGTGGGTAAGAAGTAGAAAGGCAGGAGAAGGGAGTTGCAGGGTATTAGGTTCAGGAACAAGAAGAGGAGGTTGAGGCAGTGCCTGAGGAGGTGTGGAGGGGAATGGAAGATCAGGAAAGGAGCAAAGGATGCAGTTCGGGTAGGGAAAGGGGAGCTCAAGAATGACTGGTGGAAAAGAATGGAAAACATTGGCCAAACACGTTGGTCTCCCCGTCTAGTGGCAGGGCGGTAAAATTGCTAAATCCCAGAGAATACAGCATTGAGATTTAATAATTGTGTGTGTGTGTGAAGTTACCTGTTCTTGTATGTTACCTTGTATGTGGGAAGTACTTGTGCTTGTACTTTTTTAATTTTAGGTGACATGTCAGTGCATAATGCAAACTTCTGGTGAACTTTTAAGATTCCCAGTTCAAGCACTTGAAAAGTTCGGAAATCTCAGAGTGAAACTTACTTTAGTTTAATGGAACCTATGCGTGTGTGTGTACTATCAAATAATGAAGTGTGGGACTGGGCTCTTGGAAGTTAATAGCCTGAACGACTGTGAATGAATCTCTCTCAGCAGTACTGGGTACCAAAAGTTGTGAAGATACAACTTCATGGAAAGTTCATTGCAACTTTTTTTTTCCTAGGTCGGTCCCTAGAAACCCTCTGGGATTTGAAATGGTTTGTAGTTTAGTTGCTGGAAACACCAGTCCAAATACAAAGATTTGTGCAAGTCAAGAATGAGAGGCATTTGTTGCAAAATGCTGAACGATTAAGGGTATTGCCTTAAAAAAACGTACAGATTTGGTTTCTGTTCTTGAAGACTTAAAACTTGGTTTTACATAGGTTTGTTTGGATTACGGCATGATGCAGTGCATAGTCAGATGTTTTCCGTTAGATATTGTCTTCATGTCATCCTTAGAAAACAGTAAAAAGTTACAGAAGGATAAAGAACAAAGCAACAAACGTCACACTTACCCTGCTCTTTGCTCTGCCTGTTGGACACAGTCCACCAGCACCGGGATGGATTTTTCCCAGGTAACTGAGGCACCAAATACAGTAACAACAATAACATATTTTTTTTAATATATATTATCAACCTCTTTGATTTGGTGGATACAAACTACCTGTGTAGTTTGGCCAGCAGGTCATGGGAGATGATTCTCCCCCTCTACTATTCTCTCGTGAGACCCCACCTGGAGTACTGTGTCCAGCTCTGGAGTCCTCAACATGGAAAGGACATGGACCTGTTGGAACGGGTCCAGCAGAAGGCCACAAAGATGCTCAGAGGGCTGGAGCACCTCTCCTATGAAGACAGACTGAGAGAGCTGGGGTTTTTCAGCCTGGAGAAGAGAAGGCTCCAGGGAGACCTTCTAGCAGCCTTCCAGTATCTGAAGGGAGCTACAGGAGAATAATGGGGAGGGACTCTTTGTCAGGGACTGTAGTGACAGGAGAGGGGGTAACAGTTTCAAACTGCAAGAGGGGAGATTTAGATTAGATACCAGAAAGAAACTCTTTGCTGTGAGGGTTGTGAGACACTGGAACAGGTTGCCCAGAGAAGCTGTGGCTGCCCCATCCCTGGAGGGGTTCAAGGCCAGGCTGGATGGGGCTTTGAGCAACCTGGTCTGGTGAGAGGTGTCCCTGCCCATGGTAGGGGGTTTGGAACTGGATGATCTTTATGTTCCCTTCCAACCCAAACCATTTGATGATTCTATGATTCCAATTAAAAGGTGTCTTGAGAATTTAGTTGAGCCTCTTGGCTGGTAGTAAGTGAATGCGTCTTGTGCCTCCTTAAATATGACAGTGTAATCCTGGCACAGTTTTTATTTTTGATAGTGATTGAGGTAATTAGGGACAAGTCATGCAACAGAAATACATTTTCTTAAGTCAGTGTTTCAGCTTTGTTTCCCTCTCTGCTTCACTCTTTCTGAATATGTGCCTTTTTGCACCACATCAAATGCTTGTTTCATTTAGCTTAGAGAAACAGGATGTATCTTTTATGTGAGGAATGGGAGAAGAATTAGAAGGCGGAGTGTTGTGCTCGCTCTGAGCAGTTAGAGCATCCCTTCTAGCGAGGCTGAGGCAGACCAGCAGAAAACCACTTCTTTTCTTCAGGCGAGTGTGCTCTCGATGAGAGTAATTGCTTGAGTGTGTGCATCCAGTGACTTAACTGCTAAATAACAGCGCCTGGTCTTTGTAGTTTTACTGTTTCAGAAATAATTGTCTGCACAGAGTAGGTTGCATAAGCAAAGCACGGCTTCTGTGAATCTTCCCGCTGTCTTTAGGGGAGAGGTGGTTGTTGCTATAGCGTCTGGCAGGCATTATTCATGTTTTTGGTTGGTTGGTTAGTTGTTTTTTTTCCTAAGGCTGGAAGGAAGACTCTGAACGTCTTTGCAAAACATGTGAGCTGCAGAGCTTTGCTCAGGAAACCCTGCAGCAGTGAAACAATTATCTAAGTTCCTTGTATTGGTCCCACCAACCTATAGGTGGTCTAGAATTTACCTCCCTCTGGAAGAGAAATCTCAGCAGATGTTGCAGGCATAAATCTAAGTGACCTAATGTGGTGTTTTGTGAAGATAATTAGGTACCAGGAGCAGTGTAGCTATCTAGGTGTAGTGCTTAACTTGGCTTTTCAGCCCAGATGAGCTCCTGTGTTGGAGTCTGGCTTTGACATGACTCTTCTGCTTTCAGTACCTGAGGCAGGAGATGAAGCCTATACAGCAATGAACTTTTTTCCTTGGTAAACAAGGTCGTGATACTTCATTATTTAATGGTACTTCATTATTCTGCATCTTGCAGAAATTTCTGCAGCTTTTAGAGCCAATTAGAGAATCATAGTATGGTTCAGGTTGGAAGGGACCTTAAAGGTCATCGAGTTCCAACCCCCCTGCCATGAAAAGTCAGTTTTACCCCATGCTCCTTTGCATACAGCATTAAATGCCTTAGAATTTAGCATTAAACAACACTGCTTTCTTTTCTCCCCCCAACATCCTCTCTTCTTGTGTTTTGAACATCTTTGTTTTTACCAGTTCTTCGGTAAAATATTTGGTAAGACCTCGCTAAAGGCAGTTGTCAGGGTCTATACAGAGCAATTTTGGGTGGGGAAGTAAAAGAGTTTTGGTCTGAAGTCACTTGCTTGTCTGTTGTTCAAAAATATTTTTGCTGACTGTAAGATGAAAATGGCTGCTCAATTGATAGGTTAGACTGAAGGTTTCCTATTTCTCTTCTTGCGATGGGCCCCCATTTATTCTCTTACAAATGAAGTAATTCCACAGAATTTCTCTTGCAACCCACTTTTCTGCCCAAAAGCAATAGGATGAGACTGAAGATGGTTTAAAGCACTTATGGGAAGGCAGCCAGGAGCCCACTTAGTTCAGTGGATACAGTGATGCTGAGTTTAAAGTAATTGGAAGCAGAAATCTTGGGTAATGGCAATCTCGTAAGCTCTGTTGTGTGGGTGTCTTTAAATAGGGGTGGGAAGTGCGGGAATTGTCCTTCATGCTGGTCACTTGGAATCCAGTGAGAGCTGCTGTGCTGCTGGTAGAAGATCTGTGGAAAGACAGAGGCTGGGGGGACCCAGAAGGTCAAGGAGCTGGTCCGTGTCCCCTGAAAGTAATGCAGTGGGAGAGCCACGTTGTAGGACTTGCTTGTGTAGTTGTGTAAGGTGACAACACGGAGTAACCCAACTAGAAACAAGGCTTTGAGGATGAATAGTCCTAATTTTGACCTTTCTTCTGCTTACGGGGTTCATATAATTTCATTTTTGCAGTGTTTTTTTGGCTCTTTAAAGCACTTGCAGCCCTTCGTGTGTGTGTCTGGAATGATAGTAACACCCTAGAATTTAGAGTAGGCCTGCAGTTATACACGCAGCAGAGACAGATCATTAAAGCAGAAAAATAACCTGCTGAAATCTCTCTCTTCTGTATAATGTCCAGAAAACCAGGACTTATCTGAGTTTGCTTCCTATAGGAAAAAAAAAGAACAACCCAAAACAGTTCCAAAGCCTCGTGTTGGCCTGACCCTCACCCGTGAAGAGCAAATCTCAGCAGGGGGAGATGTCAGTAAAGATGACGCATGTTTGTTCTTCCCTAGAGCACCTGCACCTGAATACAGTAGGGGCACATGGGGATGTCCCCATATGGCAACAGGGTGACTCTGTTTCTATAGAAAGGAATTAATGAGGCAGAAAAAACCAGTTGTGCCTTGCTTTTGAATGATCAGTCTGTTGCCATGGCAGAGGTACCACTGCCACAGGCCTGCTCTGTCTTCAGCGTGAAGTTCCCCGGGGATGGTAGCTACGAACCTCGGTGCAACGTGGCGGTAAGTCCTGTCAGACTAGTGCAGCCTGAACAAATTTGGGAAGAGCTGAAAGCACCTGGATACGCAGTGAGCTCAGCGGGGATGTGATGGCTTGCGGACGTCAACGGCTGGCAAGAAGAAAGCCCCGGGTCAGTCTGGGAGCTTGTAGGAGTCTCCTAAATTAATCGGTAGATACTGCTGATTTTGCCAAATACTCGTTTTAGTTAAGAATACATATTGCATTCAAAGAATGTTTTGTTTTATTTTACTTTGTGGGGGAGTGGGGGAAATCATTACCTTCTCCTATTGCAAAGCCAAGACCAAAGAGGTTGCTTTATTTTTAAGAATGTTAAGATCTCTAGATCAAATTGCTTACGAGAGCGATGTATAGCAAAATACCCATTTTCCCCTTCTTTCCATCCCCACATTCACTGTACTGCAGTTGCTATCTGTGGTTTTATAGAACTCAAAGGCTGCAATATGCTTTGATCATTGTGCCCTCTGATCAAGGATATCAAATAATGAATGCTCAAGTTGCTCTCCCCAGCTCCAGTGATCTGACCTTGGGATCGGTGTGATACGAAAAGCAGCCTGATCTGTGCCAAATTCTCTGGTTCTCAGCAGTAGGTATAAGCATCATCGTGACTTGGAAATACTTACAGGAATTACCTCGTAGTCTGGAGCAAGATCTCTAATTGAAGTCCAGAAAAGTTTTTCATGTAGAAAAATGTACAGGTGCTCTGTGATGACCTGCCATGTACATCTATTACAATCATAGAATTGTCTGGGTTAGAAGGGACCTTTGAGATCATTGAGTCCCATCAACCTAAATGATTAAAAACCTCATCACTAAGCCATGTCTCTAAGCACTATGTCAACCCTCCTTTTCAATACCTCCAGGGATGGTGCCTCAACCACTTCCCAGGGCAGCCCATTCCAAGGCTTCATAACCCTTTCTATGTAAACATTTCTCCTGATACCCAATCTGAACCTCCCCTGGCACAACCTGAGGCCATTTCCTCTTGTCCCATCGCCTGTGACTTGGGAGAAGAGAGCGACCCCCCCTGGCTACACCCTCCTTTCAGGGAGTTGTAGAGAGTGAGAAGGTCTCCCCTCAGCCTCCTTTTCTCCAGGCTGAACACCCCCAGCTCCCTCAGCCTCTCTTCATAAGGCTTATTCTCCAGACACTTCACCAGCTTAATTTCCCTTCTCTGGACCTGCTCCAGCACCTCAATGTCTTTTTTGTGGTAAGGGGCCCAAAACTGGACATGGCATTTGAGCTGGGGACTCGCCACACTTTTACAACAATCCACCGCCACAGATCCAGGGAAGTGGTTGAATCACCATCCCCGGAGGTACTTTAAAGACCACCAGAAGTAGTGCTTAGAGATATGGTTTAGTGATGGTTTTTGTCAGTGTTTGGTTGACGGTTGGACTAGATGATCTGAAAGGTCCCTTCCAACCTTGGCAGTTCTATGATTCTGTGATTCTGTCTGTCTGATAGTGTGGTTGCAAATGCTACCTGCAGCAGCCAGAGGCCTGGGGAGAGACAGATGGTCCATCACACCTTGGCTGAAAGTGTTTTGCCCTTGAGCTCACAAATAAATCACTGCAGGTTGCGTATTCCCCGGTCTTGGTGTTTAACAAGCATGTGGCAGGTTGGTCTTCTTTTTTATCAGAGTTAGGTTGATGGTTGGACTAGATGATCTCAAAGGTTCCTCCCAACTTCAACAATTCTATGATTCTATGACTGGCTGCCCAGCACAAAATGCTGGGAGTCGGGAACTGAGGTTGCCATCCGTGCCCTCAGGTGGTGGCATTTCAGCTTTTATTTTGGTGATGTGCAGTTAAAAAGCTTCTTTTTGTGTTTCTCCTCTGTGAATCTGGCCAGGCTTCTTGCAGCTGCCTGATAAGCTGCAGAACCACCGCTTCACAATCACAGGCTTTTTCAGCAGATAACAAGGATCTCTTTTCCTGTGGTCCTTTTATGTCAATATCGTTGTTTTATATGGCAGTATAACGATGCGATACAATTATCCACGGGAAATAATGTGTCAGCTTTTTTTTGTAAGTGCTGTTACAGTTATTGTGTTTCTTTTATCACCCTTAAGAGGCTCTAAGCAGCAGAAGGACCATCCCTACAAAAGCCCTCAATTTGGTATGTTCTCCTACATTATTTAATATTTTAGGATGTAATGTGTTTTAAAGCCAGCATTGTCAGCCAAAAGTAATCTTTTATAAATATACATCTCCTAATAAAGCAGTTACACAATTTAAATCTAAGAAACAGGAAAAAAAAAAGCATCCCTTGTAGTTACTTGCATCAACCAGTTTTGTGCCTGTCGATCGTTTCCAAAGAAATCTAGTTATGCTTTTGTTTTTAGTGTTTGACAGTTTGGTGCTGAATTAGAGGTGGCAGTTCTAAATCATCTGTTTATCTCCCTAATCTGCGATATGATGAAAACAAATGCAACTTCTCTACTCTTCCATAAGGATTAAACACTACTGCCGATGAGTTTTCTTCTCTACTGAGCTCAGGTGGGACACCAGGGATGAAGAGCATCAGTAACAGGGATTTGTGTGGCCAGTCTGATGGTAGACTTCTGGAGCAAAAAGAAATGGGGTTGGTCATGCAGCTTGGTGTCTCTTCATTTATTTTTGCAAACCAGACCCTTAAATTCCATGGTGTTGGAAGTACAAAAATACGTACTTTCAGGTTCAATCTTCTAAGGCTTGAAAATATTTTAAGGTAAAATTAATTCTTAGGTGTGTTTGAATAAGGTGTGGTCTTTGCTTTGCTGTTTTCAGTTGAGTAGAAATGAAATACCTGTCACTCCTCAGTGTCAAACCTCTGACTTGCAAAGGTGCTCTGTAAGTACTCTTCTTGAGAATTTAATAGGCATTTTCCATCTGCTAGTGATGGAAATTTCGAAAAAAAAGCTTCTATCTGAAATTGTGAAGACTTGTATTACCTCTACTAAAAATAGCAAACAGGTCTGTAGTCTGCAAGTACTCTTTGCTTCACTCTAGTTCCTTCAACAGTTCCTTTGACCTACTTCCCTTAACAAGAGAGCCTTAAGTGGTGACATCTAACCAAAATTAGGCACATTTCTCTCTTCTTTCAAAATGGCAATCTAGGTCTTAGTTTAAAATCACTGGAGTTGATTAGGCCTAAGCCTTTTAGGGAATCCACGTGCGTCGCCATTCTTACTGCCTCACTGCGGTAGCAATGGACAAGCCTCGTAAACCTCTTTAAAATAATTTTGTCAGAATTTCTAATGAGAACGTTTTGTTACAAAAGGGTTTCGACCGGAGCTCTGATGGGTTTCTTTCTGGGCTGGTTTGCTCCTGACCTCAGCAACTGCTCAGGGGGCATTTGCTGGCTGCCAGGACGGCACATCCACTGCCCAGGAAGGGCTCTGCAGCAAGATTTAGTTTGTTTTTTTTTTTTAAGGATGAAGTTTGCTTCAGAATGGTGAGTGGATGGGAGCTGATTGCTGGCAGGTTATTTGCTCTTTTGGGGCTTGCTGCTGGCCTCCAACCACCATTTATTGCTCCCTGCAGGGAAGGGAAGTTTGAAATTGTTGGACAAAAGGATTATCCATTTTATGTGAATAATCATAGAATGGTTGAGGTTGGGAGGAACCTTAGAGACCATTCACTCCCAACCACCCTGCCATGGGCAGGGACACCTCCCACCAGACCAGGTTGCTCCAAACCCCATCCAGCCTGGCCTTGAACCCCTCCAGGGATGGGGCAGCCACAGCTTCTCTGGGCAACCTGTTCCACTGATGTAAAGTGCTCATGTTCCTGTGTTCCTGCAAAGTTCAAGTGTCAGAGTAAACATCTCGAACGCGGCTGCTCTGAGCAGTACGTGCAAATGAATTTCAACGATGAGAAAGGGGACGTGGTTTGGTTTTGTGTTCAAGCTTTTGTGTTTGCATCTCTCTGCTTGATCCATCTCCACTCTTCTCAGCAGGGCTGTATCGTAATGTGTGTTAGTTGAAAGGAAGAATTCTCTTGCTATCTCTGTGTGAAGGACTTCACTTTGATAACTGTTCTGTGTGTGAAAGCTTACAAAAGCAAAGCGGGTGCTGGTTGCTTTGGTACACTCAAAGGACTGTTTTGTAATAAGCTAATGAAAAAAAAAGCAAAGCAGGTCCCGAAGAAGATTAGAGCTCTTGTAGTGTGCTTACACAGTAAATAAATGAAAGCAAAGAATAGCCTTGACTCAGCTCAGACACAGGTGGTAGAAGCAGTGGTGTAAGGAAGCCGGTCTCTCCAAGGTCAGTCCAACTTCCAGAACACTGCAGCCACACCAGAAGATGTTGTCTGTGGCTGTGCTGGAACAGACAGTCAGGCTGCTTCTCCCCAACCTCTTCTTGAGGGGTAGTTTCAGATGAGTTATCGACAAGTGGATTTTGTGAAAGCTATAGTGCACGCGTGGGTTGTTTCTTGTGCATTTTTTAAGGCTTATTGCCTCCCACATTTCCAAAGAGGAGAGCAGAACATAACTTTGTCCTGAGGACTCTGAAGATTTTAATATTAGACATCCCGCTGCTTGGTTTTTGTCTTTTTATCTCTCGGCTCAGCTGTGTGCATCTCGGTAATTTTTGGCCAGCCATAGGACTTAAGGGTCTGGGTAGACTTTAGAGCAGCCTTCCAGTATCTGAAGGGAGGTAGAGGAGAGCTGGAGAGAGACTCTGTCAGGAAGTGTAGCAATAGGATGAGGGGTAATGGTTGTAAACTGAAAGAGGGGAGATTTAGATTAGATATTAGGAAGAAATTCTTTGCTGTGAGGGTGGTGAGACACTGGAAGAGGTTTCCCAGAGAAGCTGTGGCTGCCCCATCCCTGGAGGGGTTCAAGGCCAGGCTGGATGGGGCTTTGAGCAACCTGGTCTGGTGGGAAGTGTCCCTGCTCATGGCAGGGAGGTTGGAACTTGCTGGTTTTTAGAGTCCCTTCTGACTCTTACCATTCTGTGATTCTGTGACTTTCAGACCTCTTGATCTCTGCCTTGTTCCCAAGCTTCCCATTTGAAAATGCAAGTAACGGATAAGTACGGATTACAAGTGTGGAATGAATGTGGTGCTTAACTCAAGAGTATAAGAAGGCTCTAAAATATTACTTAGTATAAAACTGATGCAGTTTCCCACAACATTATCCAGGAGAAACTTGTTTGGACGGGCATAGTCTCCACTGGGTAAAAAAATGGATGGATGGCCAGGCCCAAAGAGTTGTGTTGAATGGAGTTAAATGGCTCACATGGATTTGTTAGTAGGATAAACATTTCAGTTTTACCATCGGAGAAAATTTCACATCCGAACCTGCTCTTTAGTCTTAAAGTTCAGTGCTGTTGCTTTAGTATAGAACAGACGGTTGCTGAATGCTCAGACTCTTATTCCAAGTCAGATATTCAGGATTTTGGGCTTAATGTCATTCTGCATCTAAGCTAATGAACTTTGTCAGCACAGCAGTACCTCTGATTTGATAGACTTGTCAGCCAGCCACTGTTGGCAGGGGGTAGAGTACCCCCACTTCTTCATTCTTGCTTATACAGCCCTAAGGGGCTCTATTCTCCACTTAATTCTTACTAGTTCAAACTATGCCTTTTTGCATTGTGCATCGAGTGTAAGATGTTACAGAAAAAAAGTGTGTGAACTAAATGGGGTGGTGGTGGTTTGTTTTCATCTCAGTATAAAAGCTGAGGGACCAAACGGGTAGAGTTAGCTCCTCTTCAAGGACTGTTCTTCAATGGGTTCTTCTTGAATGGCTGCTTCTTCAGTGGCTCTTCTTTGATGACTGATGCCTAAAGAAGACCCTGTCGGTTTGACTAGCTTTGATCCCAATCTGTCGGTTCCTGAATCAAGATCTGGAATCCAGTTCCCAGATCACTGAGGCCAGTCTGGAACTTCCTCAGTTGCCTGCTGGTGACATCTCATTGGGAGCTGGTTTTGTATGTGTTTGTATATATTGTATATATTTAATTATTTCCTTTTTATTTTATTGTTAATATTTCATTAAAGTTGTTTAGTTTTTTACTAAATTCATAAATCTCTTTCTCTCTTTCCTCCCTCTCCTTGGAGTGAGAGGTTGGGGAGAGCATCTGCCATGTTGTCCTTGGCCAACGTGGCCCAAACCTGTGACATAAGGAGTAAAGAATATAGCAGCTCTCAGTTAACTCTGTTCTAACATTCCAGTTTAATGCTGGATTTCCCCTGCTACACAGTGCCAACACTTTTTCAACGAGGCACTACTTTGTTCCAGTTGTCACTTCTGATACCTTTTCTATCTCCCAGCACGCAGCCCTGGCACTCTTTGATGGTTCAGAAGCTGTTCAGTCTAACTGGAGGATTAGCTGGCAAGTGACAGGGACAGAATAACTAGATTTTTTTTTTTCTTTTTTTTCCTCTTAGTCCTTCTTCCTCTGTTCAGATTTTTTTTTCCTTCTTACTGTTTTTCAGTAATTCTGTCTCTTGCTTGCAGAGTAGGAATAAGAAACTGGAAGGTGCTATTTCTTCTTTTGTCCTGACCCCGACATGGGTCTGAGCACCAGCTTTTGCTTGTGGTTCCCAAGTGCCCTCTCCCACTGATGATGCTCTTCCACAACTCAACAGTGCTTTGACATCATCTTTCCAGGTCTTCCAGCCTTGCTGTGGGCCTCTAGTTTGCCATTCACCTCACTGGGGATAACTGGTTCATGTTGTGCAAACATGCACTTGATTTGTCATGGTCTGAAGAGCAAATGCTTGTAATCTCCGCAGCTCTTGTGTTTTTGATAAAAACCTGTCAAAATGCTGGTGTGACACTTCCCAGCTCAGTGTTTCCTTGGGTTTTCCTTGGTCTGGGCAAATGTTCCTGCTGCTTTCCAGGACAGCCTCCCAGGGCCTCTCAGTCAGGCTCTTCCCCTTAAATGTGGTGTCTTGCTTGGTCTCTCAGGTTGGTCTCCTTTGACTTCCTGGCAGATAAAGAAGCACTAAAAGCTTATAGCTTTCCTCCTTTTTCAAGATTTCCTGTGAGATTTTTCCTCAGCTTTGCATCTTAAGATAGAATTTCTCTTTGCACTTGTTTTGATTCCCACTGCTAATAATTCCTATTTCTGCTTACGGGACCTTCTTTGGAGAAGCTGGAGAGAGCTGGTTTCTTTACTTCAAGAGGAACACCTTAGAAAAAATGTCTTTATGAACCTTACAGTCTATCTGACACATACTGATCATGGAACAACTTTTTTTTTAAAAAAAAAAAAATTCCTTGATGTTTTAAAATGTTTTTTCCTTTTTAGAAAGTAAGCTTTGGTACAAGTACTTGGGAGAGGGAATCTTAGCTACCATGGGGAGTGACTGGGTGTAGTTATAATGAATGTATGAGGAATGGGGTAAATGAACATCCTCTATGAAATGGCTCATCGGTCTTTCTAGAGCTTGCACTCATCCTGGTAAAAGAGGTGTTTGATTGAACCTGTCTGAATGTGAACATGTAGAGATATCACAACTGATCATAGATTTGTAAATATAATTAATTTCCATCACAAACCTGCTTTTTTAGATAACCTATCACTTTTGCACTTGTCTTCTGTCAGGGTTTTGGCTGAGGTAGAGTTCACTTTCACACTGGCAAGGTAAAATCAAAAGTTGAAGCTACGAAGATCTTCCCTAGCACTGGGTCTTACTTTAGACCACGATACATCTTTAAAAGACCAAAATACAATAACATAGTGCATGTATCAGGGTTGCAGCAGAATCCTTTATGTTGCTTTGGAGGTGTAGTCCTGCAGTTTATCTTGCAGATGTATGCGCTCAGGTGATCAGGCCCAGTCAGCATAAGTTTATGAAAGGCAGGTCCTGCTTGACTAACCTGATCTCCTTCTGGGACAAGGTGACCTGCTTAGTGGATGAAGGAAAGGCTGTTGGATGTTCTTTACCTGGACTTTAGTAAAGCCTTTAACAACCTTTCCCAAAGCATTCTACTGGAGAAACTGGCTTGCCTGTGGCTTGGACAGGAGTATTCTTCACTGGCTGCAAACTGGCAGGAGGGCCAGGCCCAGAGAGTGGTGGTGAATGGAGTTAAATCCAGTTGGCGGCCAGTCACGAATGGTGTCCCCCAGGGCTTGGTATTGGGGTTGGTTCTGTTTAATATCTTTATGAACAATCTGGTTGAGGGGATCAAGCACACCCTCACCGAGTTCACAGATGACAAAGATGGGTAGGAGCATTCATCTGCTGGGAGGGGTAGAAAGGCTTTATAGAGGGATCTGGA
>VXBJ01005180.1:0-26459 GCA_013400055.1 Nycticryphes semicollaris
TCAGGAAGTTATCCTCCATACAGGTAGTATACATACAGGAGCTTAAAAAGAGCCAGGTAATAAGCTTTTTTTTTTTTTTATATTAGCATTGATTCTTAAATGCATTGCTGTGGTATAAAAGCATGCTGGGACTCCTTGATGTGTAAAAAGGGTAATACTAGAATAATACTAGAAAAGAGTCAAGTTATGTTACTTCATTGCTATGACTGCTATTGGAATGTTGTGTGCCAGGTTTGATATGCCTAACTGAAGAATGACATGAAATGAGACGGACCCCCGACCAGCGTCCTGAGAATATGGCACTGGTAGAAAATACAGCTTTTAGTAAAAGAACTGATGGGAGGTGAATCAGTTTGATTCATCAGATAGGATGTGAGCGCCTACCTTTATTATGGTGAAAAAACTGTGGGAAACCAAACCTTGATTATAACTGGTTCTTCAGTCTAGCACACATAAGGCATTTCAGGGTCCAAGACTGAAATGTAAAACTGAGCAAACTAAGACTGTAAGGCAAACATTCATCCACCTCAACAACTTAATGATTTCACTTGGCACTTCAAAGACTGAAACTGTATCTTTTTTTGCAAGTTGTGCTACATGTAAGCCATGGACAAGAAGCTTGAAAAGTAGTCTTGTGGACTGTACTTTGAAAAAAAAAAAAAAATTAAAAAATATTAACTATTGAACTATTGATCATCAATTTCCCATTGAAGTTTAAAATCTATATTCACTCCACAAGCAAATTGATATGGACCTGCAAACATCCATCCATACATAGCGTTCACTTTTCTACCCAGCGCAGTGATTCAGTTTCCTGAGTTTAAATCTGTTTTGTAGTTTAAAGGAGTTACCCGTCACTGTACAAGATGTCAGACCAGTTGTTTTCTGCCCCCAGCTGTCTCTGGAGGCCTGACCCACTGGAAAACTCCAGCTGCTTTTTTTTTTTCCGATGGGTCTCAGTGTTTCATACATTAGCTTTGACTGGACAACTACAATCTGAAACCCCTTTATTTAGCTAGCAGTAAATGCTCTGGAAATAGTTGGAATAAACATCCTTGATATAACTTTTTGCTTTATCTCCTCTTTGCTTTTCAGCAAATGAAAAGATTGAAGACATCAATGGCTGCCCCAAAAATAGATCTCAAATGGTAAGTAGTAAAGTATTCTGTTGTTTGTGTGTACATGGTTGAGTGTCAAGTGAGAGTGTGTAACTTGAATGCCTGAGACTTTTAATAACAATTTTTAATTAATTTTTCACAGTAGTGGAAGCAAAGGTGTAATCTGAAAAACATTAGTATTACAGATCTTGCCTCATTGTACACCACAGTATTTTAATTAGGCCTTATCTGTTACCTTATATTAGGCCTTAGCTGTTACTTATAATCGATGTTATTCTTATTTTATAATAGCACGTATTTAAACAGAAATATACAAAAATAAAATTTTGGTCCTCTATACAGACAATTGTATGGAAAAAGCAGAATTAGGTATGTATTTTAAAGTTGGATTAAGAGTTTCTGTATCCTTTGAAAAGAACAAAATAAATGAGCAAACACACTAAATGCAAAAATTTCAAATTGCAAACTTCAAAATGTTTTATGTACGCAACTTGTTTTTGACTGATAAATTTTAATTTGTAAATTATGTTGTTTTGTATCTTGCTTGTATATAATATTTAAAACTGAAGAAACAGAAGCATATAGTACTATAAGAGTATGTCTGCTATGAGCATTGATGAAGCTAAAATTACAGGCATAACTTAAATAATAAGAATCTGATTTTTGAAATGCCTCCTAGGAAAGGATTGTTTAGAATTTATAGTAAAGGAAGTTATTTCCTTATGTATCTTGAGGAAAAAACTCAATTTTCATTATAAATTCTAAAATCTCCCATTTGCATTGCAAATGCTCACTTTGGGACAAATTAATATCTGTTCTGTGTGTGAAGCTATTTTAATGTTTCTTGTTTTTATGACTCTGTTCCCAACTGTCCCTACCTCCATGACTGCAACATGAGCACAACCACTCATGTAGTTAAATGAAAGATGAAAGATTTTATTACACTTTGTCACCAGAAGTCAAAAACCACACTGCGTTCTGCTATTCTGTTTTGGCTTTTTGTTTTTTCTTGGAAGTTGCTGATCCTGCTTAAACCCATAGAGCAAGCACTCTGCAAAATGCAACCCATCCAGGAGATTTATCATTGCTGCTTTGTACTGCTTTGAAGAGGTTGGTTGCTGTTCTTGCTGAAGCCACAGTACCTGTCTGGAGTACAAGCATTTGAGGAAATTCTGACAATTACTATAATTTAATGTTCCACAAGTGTATCCAAAGAACTGAATTTCATTCAGGACTGGAGTCCATGACAAATTCCAGGATGCTGTAGTTATACGTCACTGTAAGTCATTATTCTTAATGAAGGAGCAGTGTTGCTCTGTTGGAGTTGAAGGTGCCTTGTAGGTTGCTTACAGAAATCAGATCTGGTTATAATCGGAGGCATGTAGAGGGTGGGTACTGGGTCAGGACTTGTGAAGAAGGTTGGGAAGAAGCATTTGCTCTGTGGTGACTCATCTGAGTCTCTGATGTTACTCTGGTTGCTCATTCAGGAGGGTGGATTGATTGGGATTGTCTGCCCACTAATGACTTAGTGCATCAGTCATAGCTAGGCATCCCAAGTGGTTTTCCTCACATGAGAAAAACAAGGATTATGCTTATGGCTTGCTTTTGTTAAGTGTGCAGCATGCTTATAGAGCTCTTTATCATCTTACAATAAGGATACTAAGGCAAGAATATATGTATCTTCATAGAGGTGGTATTCATACAATTGTTTGCAGTGTTTATGAAGACAGCCCTTCTCCAGGTCTCCTGTGTTTTAGGAAGAATGCTTACAGAGGCCTACAGAAGGTGGAGTCAAGGACGGGTATACTGGAAGGAATACAGAGTAACTCTCTGAGTGACCAGGAACCAGATTAGGCCAGCTAAAGCCCAGATAGCATTAAATCTGTCAGGGGACATCAAGGGCAAAAAAACCCCCAAAAACTTGTGTAAGTATGTCAGAGATAAAGACAAGCCTAGGGAAGATGTGGGCCCTCTTCAGAAGGAAATGGGAGATCTGGTCACCCAGGATATGGAGGAGGCTGAGGTCGAGGTGCTGAATGACTTTTTTGCCTCAGTCTTCACCATTGAGGTTTCTAACCACATCGCCTGAGTTGCAGAAGATCATGTTTGAGATGATTTAATGAAGCTGGAGGTATGTAAGTCCATGGGACCTGATGAAATCCATCTACAGGTCCCGAGGGGGCTGGTGCATGAAGTTGCTGAGCCGCTTTCTGTTATGTTTGAGAAGTTGTGGCAGTCTTCCAGACTTTTTGCTGACCAGGGGAAACATAACCTCCATTTTCAAAAAGGGAAGAAAGGAAGACCCAGGGAACTACAGGCCAGTCATTCTCACTTCTGTGCCCAGCAAGATCATGGAGCAGATCCTCCTGGAATCTCTGCAAAAGCACGTGGAAAATAACAAGGTGACTGGTGAGAGCCAACACAGCTTGACCAAGGGCAAATCATGCCTGACAAATTTGGTGGCCTTCCACGATGGTGCTACAGCATTCATAGATAAGGGGAAAGTAATGGACATCATCTACCTGCACTTATACAATGCAATTGACACTGTCCTGTATGGCATATAGCATCCTAGTCTCTAAATTGCAAAGGCATGGATTTGATGGATGGACCACTTGGTGGATAAGGAACTGGCTGGATAGTCACACTCAAAGGGTTGCAGTCAACAGCTCGATGTCCAAGTGGAAACCAGTGACAAGTGGTGTTCCCCAGTGGTCAGTACTGGGACCAGTGCTGTTTAACATCTTTGTCAGAGACATGGACAGTGGGACTGACTGCACCCTCACAAGTTTGCCAATGACACCAAGCTGTGTGGCCCAGTCAACCTGCTAGAGGGAAGGGATGCCATCCAGAGGGACCTGGACAGACTTGAAAGATGGGCCTGTGCAAACCTCATGAAGTTCAGCCAGGCCAAGTTGCAAGGTCCTGCACTTGCAATCCCAGGCACAAATACAGGTTGGGTGGAGAATGGATTGAGAGCAGCCCTGAGGAGGACTTGGTGGCGCTGGTGGATGAGAGGCTCGACATGAGCGGTAATGTGCACTGGCAGCTCAGAAAGCCAATCGCATCACAGAATCTTCATGATTGGAAAGGAGCTCTGAGATCGAGATGCATGATGGGCTGCATCGAAAGAAGCACGGTCATCAGGACAAGAGGGGTGATTCTACCCCTCTACTCTGCTCTGGTGAGACTCCACCTGGAGTACTGTGTCCCGCTCTGGAGTCCTCAGCACAGGAAGGACATGGACCTGTTGGAGTAAGTCTGGTGGAGGGTCATGAAGATGATCAGAGGGCTGGAGCACCTCTCTTATGAGGATAGGCTGATAGAGTTTGGGTTGTTCAGCCTGGAGAAGAGAAGGCTCCAGGCAGACTTTATAACTGTCTCTCAGTATGTAAAGGCGGGGGGCCTACAGGTGAGATGAGGAGGGGCTTTTTATCAGGGAGTGTAGAGGGGAGATTTAAATTGGAAATTAGGAAGAAATTCTTTACTGCGAGGACACTGGAACAGGTTGCCCAGAGGAGAGATAGATGCCCTATCCCTGGAAGTGTTTAAGGCCAGGCTGGATCGGACTTTGAGCAACCTGGTCTAGTGGGAGATATCCCTGCCCATAGCATTTGGGTTGGAACTCGATGATCTTTAAGGTCCCTCCCAATCCAAACCATTCTTTGATTCATGTATTAGTGTTTGGGTGTTTTTTGTTTGTTTTTTAAGATACATCAGTCTTCATCCTTTGCATGTTAATGCACTTTCCTCTTACTGTAGCTTACAAGCATCGTCCGGAGTGTGGGAACTGGTGTTTATGGCTGCTACTTTCAGTTTAGAGGGGTGGCAGAGGCAAGGCTACCCAGTCAGTTTGAACACATAACCAGCTGATGTCTAGTCTTATTTTTTCAAATGTATCTTTCGGTTACAGGTCTCCATATCAATATTGTAGTGTCTGTAAGGTGGCCATCACAGATGAGTAGGTTTGGGGGCGGGGAAAGAGAAAAAACCTATTTAGCCTTGCTCATTAAATAGAAATACAATAGAGCTTAGATGGAAGCGTTCTGCCATCATCTTTCCCACTGTGGGCAGTTACCTTGTTTGTAGATTCACCATGCCATGAGCAGAGGCACATGTGAGCTGATTTGTGAAGAGCCAGTTCAAGTTCAGCCGGATGTAACAGCTTAGAAATCTGGAGCAAGTATGTGTCCATTGAAAGGGGGTGTGAAAGCAAGTATATTTGCTTCCATGAGGCGCAGTCCTAAACTAGTAAAGTATGCCAAACCTTAGAGAGCTCAACATGGAGCCAGATCAGGTCTTTTTGCATTGCTGTTCCCATTGCTACAGTGTTGGAGAGCATTATACAAATTTGCCCAGATTGAGCATTAGAGGCAGCTTGAGTCTGTCAGGCTCAAAGCCAGCGCTAATAAGCCTTGTCAAATTAAGTTTAGCACTCCAGAACCATTTGGGACCATCCATGCCCATCAACTTAGTCCCAAAGCCAGAAATGACATGACAAGGACCCCCACTGGCTGCCTGAAAAATCATTTAGGTGGGAACCTATCCGCCCTCATCATCTTCTCTGGGTTTCTTTGCTGTGGGGGAGTATTCCTGTCTTCCTTTGCTCCAGATAAGAGTTGGCTGGCTTTTATATAATGTTATAGACTATTCTATATCTTGTCCTCTGCATAAGTACTGTTTCAGGGTGGGTTTTTTTTCCAAACCTCTACATTTTATTACTGTAGATATTCCTCTAAGCAAAAGCCTCTAATTGTGATGATTAGTTCCAGCTGGCAGGCAGAAAATTCTGTGGTTAATAGAGGAGGTAGTTTTACGGAGCATAGGCTCTGGGACCAAGAATATTTGGAGACTGTCACCATAAACTGCATTTAGGTTTTTAGGATGAAACACAAGAAAATACTGATGTGTTTCTTGACAACAGGGCAAAGGAGGGTGAAACAAGATTGTTTTCCTCTCCTGCACACTCCTGAAAAAAAGACTGAGTTCAATAAACGCGAGTAGGGCTATCTCTGCTAATATTGTTTGGTTATAGAAAAACAGGAATTTCTTCTACTCTCCCTCCTTCTTCCCCTCCCTTCCTCCCTTGTGTTTAGAGCTCAACATGTGGCATCCTGCAGAATCTGGACTGTATGGAGGTACTGCTTAGTCCATTCCCTTTCTAGGACAAGTAGATGTTTCTAGTGATGTGGGTGACTTTGCAAATGCTGAATGTTACCTGTTGAAAAGGGTCCATATCACTTATATTTGTAAACTGATAAAGTAAACAAACAAGAAATAGAGTCCTTAACTGAGTTGTTGTATGTTATATATCAAGTCTGACTGTAATGGCAACCTGTAGAAATCTTGTTCTATAGGGGCTGTGTTCTGTCTGTGAGGAGATATGGTGTGTAAAATAGTCAAAGTTTTTGAAGGAATTTTCACAGCAACGGTTTAGCACAGTATGACAGCTGAGCATTTGATTATCTTGTATATTAATATATCCGTTTTGTATAGCATGGCAAGGAGAGAGAAGGAGGGAAGTTGTTGTGTTACCTATTACATGCAAGTAATAAATCATAACCGATGAGATAATGGGAAAGATTAGATTATGTAAGCAAAAGACAAAGAACAAGATGTTTGAAAGATCGGAGCATTAAAATGGAGAGTGAGGTGAAGGAAAGAGAAGATCATATCAGCTAGAATCGCAGTGACTGGGGAGAGAGCTGAGTAAAGAAAGTTAATTTTTAAAATGTAGACTTGAAGACAAAGAAGAGAGGAGATACTTGTCAGTGGAGGGATGTTTTGGCAGACACAGACAACAGTTGAAACATAATTGAAGATGGAATTGAAAAAATGGGTAGAAGAAGTAACAGCAAGGTGTCTTCTGGGAGAGGTGAGGGGGGGTTGCCACCTTGAAAATGAAGGTAAGTCATACTGAATGTGGCAGTGGAAAGCAGTAAGACATATCTCTGTATTTAAGAAAGAAATGTGAGAAAAGACTAATGAGAAAATAAAATTTTTTTCCCAAGGTTCAACATTTAAAAAAATATAAATCACATATTCTCATACTGTACAAAGAACTGAAATGTTAGGTGTGAAAGTCTGAGAAGTGCTAGTGTGTTACCCTTGCTACTGAAGCCTGAAGGAGTGGAGCAGTAGCAAAGCTGTCAGTCCTGAAAGGGAAGAGGCTGGTGAATCTGTAGGTGGAAAAAGCAGACTTTCATCTTCACATGCTAAGCCTTGGGAAGTTATAGGACACCCAAGACAAGAATTTGAAGCAACAGAAGACGGAATATAGGCTGGATCAACACCACAGTTCTCTCCTATAAATAGAGTAGGAAATAACTGGGTTCTCATGTGTGTTTATGGTTGGGTTTTATTATTTTTAAGGATGATCACTTTTTGTGTATAAGAATGTATGTTATCAAATAGCAAAGAGGAGGGGGTTTTTTGTGTGTGTGTGCTGACCAGAAATTTTTCAAGAATCATCTCCTTCTGATGCAGGTGTATCAAGCTGTACTAGTAAAATAAAACTGTTCAGTCTTTCTACTGGCAAATGTAAAGAATCTTGTAGTGCAGCATAGGGCAAAGCCTACATTTCTTCCCTAGGACTTCATGAAAGTCAAGCTGAAGGCTCTGTCTTCAATATGATGAATTTGCAAGAAAATCATACTTCAGTGATGGCAATTTTACTATTATTTCAATATTTGATTGATTCTTGTATTCTGAAAATAAGCTGTTCTGTAATGTATATGACATCTGAAGTCAAAGAACAGTTTGTATGGAAGTTTTCCAGGGTTGCAGGGCCCCTGGTTTTGAAGCAAGCACCACTGGGAGCTTTAACTTAGTTGTTAGAGCCAGCTGTCCACTTCCCTCCAGAGTGTGACCCTTGCCAGCTTCATCCCTTGCTCTATGAATCTTTTTTATTAGACCAACGAGCATGAGTTCTTGAAATCTTCATTACTCTTTGTGTGTATGGCATAGGCTATGCATGTTTCTGTGTTCTTTTTCTCAAAGAATTGAGTTAATAAATGTAAATGCTGGTGTAATGTTCCTCATACTTTAAGGGTATAGCTGGGTACATACCACTGGGTTGGCTGGCTGTAATAGTATGTGCTGAAACCATCTGAATTGCCTGAGCAGCTGTGTGGGTATAATGCCCAATAAATGGGTGAGTTGATGTGTGCAGTACAAATAACTGAAAACGACTGCTGTAAAAAACAAATGAAAGAAAAAAAAGTAAATATTCTTAGTTGCCCATATTTTTCTCACAGAAAATAATTCTATCTTTTCTCTTGAGGAATAGACATCCACTTTAGCCATGTTCCTCTAAAAATTTTGAGCTTTTTTTATACACCCAGTGTTGTCTAAACATTGCCATAGCTATCTGCAATAAGTCTGCAAGGCTGTTGCTCCAGCCCCTCTGGGTTGGTGGGGCTTAAGACTAGTCAATCGCTGCCCATTCTCCAGAGCCAAAGAGGACTCTGCTGCTGGGGCATGTGCTGCTAATTCAAGGGAGCAGCTTGGCCAGAAAGATCAAAAACATCACAAGCATTTTTTTTGCCTCTGCAAATTCCTGGCACAGGAGTTTTTTGAAACATATCCCAATGGTTAAATATAGCCGTATATTTTCAAGTAATCCTACTCTGAGATTGTTCTGAGTAATGTAGTAAAGAGAACTTTTCTGTCGTCTGTTTAGCTTTCCCCCTGCTCTGTTTGGGGAGTTTGTGTTTTACTCGGTGTATGTTTAGAAATTTAATCTGTTTTAATGTTACTATAGTAACAAACGGGCACCTTTTGTCCCTAGCCCATGGTATGTTTTTTCACAACTGAAGGTTAGCTGGAGGGGAGGATGTTACCCAGAGCCATCCCAGACTAGCCAGTAGTAGACACGAGTTTAGCTCCTTCAATGGCCTGTGGAGGCACTCAGCCAAATACTGAATTTAGGAATGTTTGTTTTCTGTAGGCTTCCTGTGTTTCTGTTGATCAGGTATGAAGCTGTGTTGTCACATAGACAAGAATGATTTACTATGGAGGTGGTCTGCCAGGTTATGTATACTTAGATGTCCTTCTTCCTCCTTTTATATTGCCCCTAAATAAATTTGTTGCACTGTCCCTATTTTTTTTTTCCCCCAGAGATCCAGACTGTTATGTTATTGTGCGTATCATTTGTGTATTCTTCTCAGTGAGACAGGCCTGGTAGGATCATAGGTTTCTGTGTTGCAGAGCTTGCAGTCTAAATAAAATGACAAGCTGCCCTCTCATCCCCACCATCACCTTGCACAGAAAATAACATGACAAATAGAATCATAGAAATGTCTAGTTTGGAAGAGACCTTTAAGATCATCCAGTCCAACCATCAACATAACTGATAAAAAACCATCACTAAACCATGTCACTAAGCGCTATGTTAACCCATCTTTTGAATACCTCTAGGGATGATGCCTCAACCACTTCCCCAGGCAGCCCATTCCGAGGCTTAACAACCCTTTCAGTGCAAAAATTTTTCCTAATATCCAATATGAACGTCCTCTGGCACAACTTGAGGCCATTTCCTTTTCCCCTATTGCCTGTGACCTGTGAAAAGAGGCCGACCCCCACCTCTCTATAACCTCCTTTCAGGTAGCTGTAGAGAGCATGAAGGTCGCCCCTCAGACTCCTTTTCTCTAGGCTGAACAACCACAGCTCCCTGAGCGTCTCCTCATAAAACTTGTTCTTCAGACTCCTCACCAGCTTCATTGCCCTTCTTTGGACCTGCTAGAGCACGTCAATATCTTTTTTTGTAGTGAGAGGACCAAAACTGGACACAGTACTCAAAGTGGGGCCTCATCAGTGCTGAGTTAGAGGGGAATGAGCACTTCCCAAGTCCTACTCGCCATGTTGTTCCTGATACAGGCCAGGATGCTCTTGGCCTTCTTGGCCACCTGGGCACACAGCTGGCTCATGTTCAGCCCACAGTCGGCCAACACCCCCAGGTCCTTTTCAGCCAGGCAGCTCTCCAGCCACTCTTCCCCAAGCCTGTAGCGCTGCATGGGGTTGTTGTGATCCAAGGATAGGACCCAGCACTTGGCCTCGTTGAACCTTAAATAGAGCTAGACTGGGTTGGGAAAGCCAATATGCACATCTCCCTGCCATAAGGCATGATAAAGTGTCACTAAACAGATATGTGTTTAATTTCTGGAGAGAAAGGCTTCCAAATTTCTTCTGCATGGAGAAATAGGACATAAGGCAGAATATATATGCTGTTCTGTCCATTGAGGGGATGTATGTGGTAACTTTGGAGACATTGATGATGACAGTCTGTCATTCACATAAGGGATCATCTTTGTGATCCCCAATGGTGTGCTCCAGTTCTTTGCCCTCCACAGTGATGCAAGAACTTGGATCTGGCTTTGGAATTGTGTGAGATTCAATAAACAGCAACAGAGAAAAGGTCATTCTTACAGAAAAACTGGAAGATTTGAGTTTAAGTATAAAGACAAAGTTAGATTCTATTTGATCATGTATTTCACTGTTAAATTATCACATTTTGCATTCTTTTTACAGGGTATGTGGTACTAAGCTCTTCACTCTTGAATGCCTGAAACAGATTGTAGCTTTTACAAAGCTTTATACAGCCCAGAGAAATAAACTTTTTTCTTATGTGTCTCATTATAAATCTTTTATTTCCAGCCATTGCTTCTATGTTGTAACTGTGTGATAATGGTTATTTTAATTAATTAGTCTGTGAAGGTAATGGAGAAAATGTTATTATTTTAATGTAGAGTTATTTTTATATATTTAAACCGTACTAGTGCGTTTGTCCTAAGCAGTTCTGCAGGGGAATTTCAGTAGGAGATGTTATCCAGGACCCAGGTGCAAGGAAGGAGGGGGCGCATATGTGTTGGTGTTCCTCCAGCCACCAAAATAAATCAGTTGGGAACAGGTGAAGCTGTGACCTCTAGGCCTCCAGACAGAAGTATGTGCGTCGGCCGGGATGGAGGGGACATGCTGCGCCTGGGAACGGGCTGCAGCCATAGCTCCCTTCCCATGGAGCGTTTTTAGAAAGGAGCAACTGTCAATGGCTGTATTGCAAGAGCTTCTTCATGTGACCATCACTGCTTCTTTAGATATGTGTATTTGAATAAATGAAACCAGATCATATACTGGCATGCTTTCATCCCACAAGCTGTAGTTGAGAATCTGTAATTTACTTGCATTATTTAAAATTAATTTTGGATTGGCAGACTCCTATTTTTATAATTAATCATTTAGTAGAGTGCAGCAGTATTACCACAGAATATTTTTCTGAGGTAAAAGCTCTGTTTGTGATTAAATGTTCTATGTAGTTCTTTCTATAATAGTTTTGTTAAATTCTGGATTCCTGTGGCAAATTTTAAGTTAACGATACACAGAGCCTTCAACACTTCAGCTAGTATTTGAGGAAATACAACAGTGTACGAGAGCCAGTGCTTACTACAGTGAGAGGTTTTAGTGTCAGTCCTTCCTTTTAGGCATTTCTGTTCTTTTGAAAATACAATCTAGGATGCTTCAGGAAGAAGTCTATCTTTGCTAGAAAATGATCATGTTTTACACTTGATCCCAACTGCACAGGACTAGAAACATAATTCACAGTCTGGAAGCCTCACGTAGAAAAGAGTCTCCTGTGAGCAGCCAGGGAGGGTGGAAACGAAGGACTCATCAGCCGCGCTACCTGCCTCGTTATGCGTGTACGGAGCACAGCCATGATTTCTTTCCATCTGTTCCTGTCTTCTGTTGTACACAAGCAAGATTTAGTGCCAATAACATACAGAGTGTGATATGTGCTAAAACCTAGTCAAGTGTCCATTGAGACCGGCAAAGAGTTTTATCTATATCCTAAATTAATGATTCTCTAGAGGCAGGAGACTGTCGATATTTGTTTTGCAAAGTTGAACTTCTTGTTGCTTAACTAGCCGTAATTTAGGATGTCTCAAGATTTCAAGTTAGGTTAATGCCCAAGCTGTCCTTCTCTTTAAAAGCCCACAATGATGCAATTGTAGTAGAGAGGGTCAACATACAAGTGAAAACAGTGTACCCATGATAAGTTTTTTTGATTCTGTGGCTGGATCTGTTACAGCCTGGATTAGCTTTATTTGCCCTTATGTTATATGCATTATTTCAGTTCTAAGATATCCACCAAGTTCTGTCAAAATCCTAAAACTTAATTTTGAGAGACATTTTTATCTGAACACTCAAGAGCAGTACATGAACACTTGGAACAACATATGTTCTTTTAAAAAGGGTATTTTTTGACTGGGATAACTACTAATGAAGGTCTATTTTAAACAAAGCAATAATAGTTATTACTTCTGTCCTTCTGGAGAAAATGGTATTTGACTTTTGCCATGGTAATTGTGTTTAGGAAATAATATAACTCCCTATTTGAGGAGTGTGCCCTCCCTCAAAACTCCAGGGTTTAAAGGATTGTCGATGTAATGACTTAAGATTTGAAGGCTCTTGCTACACTTTGACGTAAAAATATGGAGCATAAAAGCTTGATCTGAAAATACGAACAAGAAATGTATTTGTCTCAAGTAACAGCTTGCTGTAAAAAGCCTTGTGTTAGGCTTTTTCCTTGTGCGTACATTGTATGTGAAGTCTGCTGGAGTATCACATTGGAATTGTAAACTTTAAAAACTTTCACATGAAATCAATCTTCTTTTTTTTTTCTTTGAAAACTAGTATGTTGGCCTTAACATGGAGCTTCAAGTGAAATGGAAATCACTGGTTTCAATATCAGTAGTGAGTTTCCTGGGTAAGCTTATAAAACCACCACATCGATCACTGTAAAAGTTGGGAGCAGAGGTCTTGCATCATAACATGAGAAACTTTACGTGGTTTTTAAGTGAAGGAACCTACAGCAAGTTTAATTCTGATTATTGTTTGAGGAAAAACATGTATATCTGCCACAAGGGCAGCACTTAGTTATAATTTACCTTGTGTATTTGACTTGGCAGAGTTGGTCATACAACTTTGGCTGTAGAGAGTTTCCATATTCAAGTCTTTGTCTAATGTAGTCAACGTTAACCACATATCGGTGCCTATACATGGGTCTTCATTTACAGGCTACAGGCGGAGGATCTTTGGGTTTTTTTAGTATCTGGTGTGCCCTGTTCTGCTCATTTAGGCCAGGGCATGTTTCCTAGCTCCTTTTTTTTTTTTTCCAGCACTGACAAGAATAGGAATTGAAATTGCTATTATATGACAAGTACAAAAACTTTTGTGGGTCTAGTGGCCAGAGTTGTCAGAAATGCAGAATTACTGTAAGGTACATTTGAGAGCAGAGAACAATTTGAATAATATACCTGGGAAAGTAATAGTAGAATAAGAATTAACTAAAAACATTCTGATCATCATATAGGAAATCAGTGAAGCTGTTAAATTTGTGCCTACTTGAGTTTCATGTGTGTAGAAGCTAGGAGTGAGTGAATAGTGTGCAGGTCTGGTGGGAATGGAAATGATGTGCAATGGTGCCTTTTACAAAAGTACTTAGGAATCAGTAAATACGTGTGACTACTAGCTTTTAATTCTGCTTTTCCAGCAAGGATCTGAGGGTCATACTGGTATAACAAAGCAACTGCAGCTGATCTGGTGCTTGAAAGTTATGTGAGTGCAATACTTGTTAGCCATGATGCCTTCTGCTCCTATCTTGCCAGGTAGCAATGCCACCCAGAGATTCATGTTAAGAGGAAGTTTTCAGGTAGCTGACTGAAATGTGCAGTTTGCTTCTATGAATATAAGAATGGTAGCTGTGACACTTGGTATGTTATGCCAGAACAGAAGTTTAATTCTTTGGGTGTGTATTTTTTCATGTTAGCTTCTTATTATGAGGAAAGAGGAGGAGCCCCTGGAGGCAGGCAGCCCCTCAGGTGTGGCCTCAGCCATCCTCAGTTTACATTTAGGGACATTTCAGAATAAAAACCTGTCATATAGGCTGTGGGACTGATAATGCACTTTAATAGTTGACTATACCCAAAACAGTTTATATGCCATTGTTCAAAATTGCAATTTAATTTGATGCTTTTAGCCAGGAATTGTAAGAACGCAAGACTCAGTTTTGGACACTGCTGGTGTAACATGTCCAAGTGACATTAGTCATTGTGGTTACCTGTCCTTGGTTTTCCTTGTCCTTTTGTACAGCTTTCCCTTATTTTGGGTAGGTGGGAAATGAGAGCATCCAACTGACATCATTCCTGCTTTGCTTCTGCTGTGTTAAACATTGCTGGCAAAGTAAATGAGAAATCAGAATTGTCAGCCAAAACCCCAATTGTGGCTTGCTCTGAAAAAGGAAATACACATTTCCCTTCGGCAAATCCAGTCTTTTCACATCTGCCTAAAGCATTTAAGCAATACATGGACTTGGCCAAGAAAGGAACCGTAGAATCTCAGTGACAATTTGCTGCTGAATACTGTAATTTCAAGAGGCGGCTGTACTTTGTATCAGAAGTCACTGTGATGCAGGGTCAGTAGGTCTTTCCTTAGCCAAGATCTTTCCAGGAATTTCACTTCCATCCTATGCACACACATCTAATTGGTCTAATTATCATGCTGCTACTTCAGAACAGCTTGCAGACTCCATCCCTGTATGTTTCTCCATAATCCATCCTTGGACCTTTTATAGGTAGAATTCATTAAATGTTACACTGTTGAAAGCTCTTCTTTTTAAACAGGCCACGTGATTTCTGATGCATTAGACTAATTCAACCAAGCTTAGGGTTCTCCACTCAGGCCACTGGCCATTTTGGGCTGTATTTTTGCTTCAAAATCAACTAATTGCTCACATTCCTGTTGTTCTGCCATGTGAATTGTTAGTATTACAGATGATACTGTGTGAACATTAACAGAATCATTGATGCTTTATTGTCCTTCAGTGGTATTTTTTTTTTAGTGAATTCCACGTATGTGCAATGCTGTAAGATCTTATAGTACATTATTTTCTGAATGTAGAAGGTTTGCTTTTGCAGCCTCTGTTGTTACCTCTTTATTTCATTCTGCCTGACTCTAAGTACTGAAATATGATATTTTCCTGTTTCTATAGTGGTTTGATTCTTAAGAGTTCTTGAATGTAAAATAACCATATGTAATCATATGTAAATCTATACAAAGTAATAGATTTTTGGTAGTCCACTTCCTGCAGTCTTTTTTCTGCATTTTATATTAATGTGTATTTTTTCCCTCTTTTTCTATATTAATATAGCACCAAAAAGCCCCTGCTTTTTATAGGCTTTGGCCATGCACTAAAACTGATGCCCATCTATCCAAGGCAGTGAGGTTCAAGTCACTCAACCTATGTTCCAAATACACGCCTCAAGCATTAGTGCTCTTCTGGGGAGTCATCCATCAGTCTGGACATGGGAGTTGTATAGCTTAATTAGATGGCTAAAATGCTCTGTAAAAACTGTGGTTTTGTCCCAGGGAAGAGGCGGTAGTGATTTTAAAGGGGGCTCTTTGAGTCTGAATTGGCTTTGCAACCAGGGTGAGGTTAGGAAGCTAGCAAGGATGAGTATGTGGCACTGAGAATCAAGGCACAGATGAGGAACTTGCTACCCAGAAGTAAATCTTAATCCCGTGGTTGCTCTGTCCTAAAGGAGAGTTGAACAAAGATGAACAACCTGGGAAGAGAAGCAAATAACAGGACTGAAAGAGCTAAGTTGAGTTGCTCAGTTGAGATGACACACTGCTTATCTTTACTCACTGACCTAAGTAATCTTATTTGGAGAGGACATACAGCTGTGGAAGACCAGAAATGTTCTTGAAACAATGAAGACTTGTTAAGTGTAGGTGGTAGAAATGGATTGATGCTTTTCTGTGGTATTTATTCTTGAAAAGGTAAACTTTGGCTCTCCGTCAAAGTCCCAAATCACCTCAATAAAAGTTGTGTTGAAAACGTGAAAAGGTTGTTGAGCACTGAAGAAGGAAATAAGTAGAGATTAGCTGTCGTGTTATATTGAACTGTGGATAAATGAACCTTTGAAATTCACCCTGCTACAAGCGTTAAGGTCTGAACATTCCAGGAAATGTATTCTTTGGTGCCTCTCTGGGTTTGGAAATATATTTTGTAAACTTTGATATAGTATATCTGAAAGTATAATGAGGTTGATAAAAGTTTTGTGTATATCAGCATTTATAATTGTTGAAATCACAATTAGGTAATGCCAGTACATTTTTTTTTTTTCTGCTGAGAGAAGAGAATGTTTTTATTGTTATAGACAATAAATGAAAGTACCTTGCTAGAGGTTTTCTGGCAGCTTCCCTTGTACTTTTTTATTACCTTGAGAAGATTGGGAAGCACAGGTCAGGTGCTGGGATTTCAGCATCCAGAATGCCACACAGCCCTCACTTGTGTATTTTATTGGGAGCAGGCAAGAGCTGACAGGGAAGCTGGATCTTGCACATCCCTTTTTGATGCCTCCAAACTCTACAGAAGAATAGTAGTTATGTGATAGTGACTATGGGTCTTGGCGTCTGTCTACTTCCTTATCTATAAAGTGAAAGAAGTGTTTGGTTGTGATGCTTTTGGAATCAATAAATTAATGTTTGCAAGATGTTCAAACATAGAGATTGTATTTTATCACTTACTGATTACCATGATAAAAACAAAAACTGCTGAGTGGTATATCCAAGTGTCTTCTGTGTAACTATGCATGAAAGGCATGGTATTTCCTAAAATGTTGTTCCTTTGCAGCTTCTGCATAGAAGTGCTGTGGTTCGGGGGGCTGGCATCTCTCTGCATCTTCTGAGTATGACAGGAGAGCTTTGGTGGTAGCTTGGTGGGCAACTAGGTGTAAAGCTACTACAAGTTCTCTAGTGTAATGTCGAGATACAGGGGGGAAATGCCTAGCTCATCCAACCCTTCTGGAGTTCACTTTGTTAGGTAGGATTTGAATGCAGTCTGTATATAGCAGCTGTAGTTAGACAGACATAACAGTCAAACCTGTTGGGCAGAAGACCCTACCTGATCAAAATTAATTTTATCCCATGCACTTCAGTACTGTTGTACCATCTCTCTGAAGGGCTGGATCTGCCCTCCAGCAAGCAACTACCAATATCTGTCATTTCTGACATGTGGAAGATGTTGTGAGTGACCATTTTTTGGATTCCAGCTGAGGCTTCCAGTTACAGCTTTTTATATTTGACTGCTTTTGTGGCTGGAAACTTTTGTCAGCTGTCAATTTAAGAGCAAGTGGCAATCTGCCTTCTCAAGCAAATGTGACCTCTGTGTTTATTTTCGGTTTCATGTTTGTTATACTTATTGTGGGTTAAAAATCCTGGTGTAACATCCTTGACCCTTAGTAAGATATGTAGTGATCCTTTTTCATGCCTAGAATATTGAATAACTTGCTTCATGCAAATACAAACAACAGAGAGTCCTGACACACATAATATTTGGTCAGTTTAGGACCTTAGTAACTGAGGAGGTTCCATATTATGGTTTGCCACATAATGAGCAAAGGAACTTTTTATGTGATTTAAAGACCGAGTGCAATAAATCGTGATGGGAAATGAAAGTAAATGATTATTACAAAGCATTTTCTTTTGTGTCTCTCTTTTTTTTTTTTGTCATTTGTTCTTGAACAGATTGAAAACATAGATGCATGCTTGAGTTTCTTGGCTGCCAAGGGCGTTAACATACAGGGGCTGTCAGCAGAAGGTGAGTCAATTTAAAATTTCATCTTAAACGAGCAACCTGAATTACCACTTGTGATCGTAACCAGCACGTGAAATGTAATGGAAGATAAAAGTAATATGGATAATTTAAAGTTTTGACAGACTTTACTAATTTTTTTCCCCATCTTGCTATGAAAGGTAGGTAAAATATATATCTAATCTTCACACAGCTGACTTGTAAAAATAATGAGACCAAATAATAATTCAGTCACTTCTTTGTTTCTTTCTGTTAAAAACCAGAAGTTTCTCATCTAAGGTCTAGAATTGGCACATTGATCAGAGTGTAGATTTTACAGACCTTTAAAGTGAATTGCTGGCAGTTGTTTGCCTTTTGAGAGAGAAATTTATTTCCTCATTCTTGAATTATTCTCTTACCTGAAGAAGCATCCTCCTTTTATTTTTTAAAGAAAGATTGTTTACAAAAATTGTCAAAACATAAATACACAAGATGACAAAATACAAATATTTTGAACTAAAACAAAAGAAGAAAAAGACATTTTGACCTCTAATTAATCACTCTGCTTTTGAAAAGCCCCAGAATTTTTCTGAAAGCCAAATGCGATTCAGCATACTGTATTCCTTTGTGCCAGTGCATGATATCTGTCAGGATGTATGGTACATACCTTTTGGCTAAGAAGCTGCCTAACTGCTGTCTTACAAAGTGCTCAAACAGGTTTCTATCATCCTCAGCACCAGTTCACACTTGTATTTTCTTTTAAATATGCTGGAAAAGCAATTGGGTTCAGGAGATGCTAAGGCAAACTTTGAATATACTGTATGCTTCACAGAACAAATAATTGGACGTGTGGCATCAGTGAGACTTTTACGTTAGATTTGATGACTTAAGGCTCTTTGCAAACTCAGTTTTTTAGGAAGAGATTGTATCATCAAATCACGCACATATGTTTACTTGGGTAACAGTTGTATGTTTAAAACTGTGTTTTCTTCCTCTGAAGCTCAAACATGGCAGATGACAAAGGGGGTGGAGGTATGGTGGGCTCACCCCAGCTGGCAGCTAAACATTGGAGAGAACAGGAAGGGCAAAGTGAGAAAATCATGGAATCACAAAATGCTTGGTGTTTGAAAGGAGCTTTGGAGATCTAGTTCACCCACCCCTGCTGAAGCAGGTTTGCCTAGAGCAGGATGGACAGGAACACATCCAGACGTGTTTTTAGTGTCTCCAGAGTTGTCTCCACAACCTGTTTCAGTGCTCTGTTGTTCTTAAAGGAGTTTTCCCTCATGTTGAGATGGAATTTCCTGTGTTCCAGCTTGTGCCTGTTGCCTTTTGTCCTGTCACCAGGCACCATTGAGAAAAGCCTGACCCCATTCTCTTGACACCTGCCCTTTAGATACTGATAAGCATTGATGAGATTCCCATCTTAGTTTTACCGAGGATGAACAGACCCAGGTCTCTCAACCTTGCCTTGTAAGAGAGGTGCTCTCTTCCTTTAATCGTCTTTGTAGTCCTCCACTGGACTCTCTCCAGTAGTTCCCTGTCCTTCTTGAACTTGGGAGCCCAGAACTGGACACTGCATGGGTCAAGCTAAAGATAGTTTAGTGAATGAGGAAAAAGGAAAAGCAAAACAAGCGATGCAAAGACAATCACTCACCACTTCCCACGAATAGACAGATGCCAGCCAATAGCCAAGAAATGGCTACCACCCCAGCATACTCCCACCACCCACATCAGTCTTTATTCCTGAGCATGAGGTTATACAGAATCACAGAATCTTAGTGGTCGGAAGGGACCTTTGAGATCATCGAGTCCAACCACATGAAAAAACATGCTACAGATCCATTCCCCAGCGCAGTCTTACCTGCCCTGAAGCTGGTCTCTGTGGCAGTGACCGTTTGGCACGTTAGTGGGTCGTTTAAAATGACCGGGGGTGGTGGTGGTGGCTCCGCCCAGGCTCGCTCAGCAGCACCGCCCCCCAGCTGACAGCCCCCTGGAGAGGCAGAGGCCTTGTCCCGGCTTCAAAAAAACATGGGTTATCTCTTCGGCCAGTTGAAGGCAGCTGTCCTTTGTCCCCTTCCACCTTCTTGCTCCCCACCAGCCTGCATGCTGAGGGTAGACTGTGGGGAAAAGAGAAAACCTTGATGCGGGGCAAGTATTGCTTGGCAGTAGCCAAAACACCAGCACCTTATCAGTGCTGCTTCAGTCACAAACCCAGAACACAGCACTGTGCACTTTTGGACCATTATTTTAGATCTTAGCTGAAAAACACTTTCCCAAATTGATGGTAAATTATGTTTGTGAAGCATAGCACAGATAACCACTGTGCATTAACTTTATGTTGAAATGATTGTGTACACAAATTTAATATATGTATATGATATTTTAAAAATATTACAAAAACATAAAAATTTTCATAAAATTACTATAAAATCAAAGCTGTTATTTTTCTGTGGTGTATCCTTAAGCTGGTTAGAACACAAATAACAAATATTTGCCTGCATCATATACATCAATAGCTCAGTTAAAATCAGCAAGTGTCTCATGTTAAGAACAGAAATGATAAGCTGAAACTCCTAGCAGTGGAAAGGTTGTTTACCAGGAAATGGTTAAAAAGAAAATGCAATTTGTAAAAGCTAATGTCAACCTTGACGTGGTGGTAAATATTTTAAAAATATAATAAATTTCACGTTATTTACCTGTCTTGATACAATGTGAAGTCTAATAAAAAGAGCAGATTAGTTGATGGGAAGACTGGCTTTGTGTGCAAAGTTGGCAGTGTAGGGTTGTTCACACTAGGGAAGGGACAGCAGGATTAATGTTTGTTGCTCTCCCACCACATCACAAGGCAGGCTCAGCAGGTTATCCCATGGCTTCTGCTGATTTTGTATTTCTTCCTTTCTTTTATGCTGTCTAGGAATTAACATATTAAATCATACAGAAGCTAAGACGAGACCTATAATGTTTGCTGCCAATGTATAAATGAGAACATTTACTGGCTCTGTCACTGATATTCAAGGAAAAGAGCTACAGCTACGCAGGGGGAGAACGGGAATGCTTTTTATAAATTAAGTTAAAAGACTTTAATTCAACAATAAATTCAGTTTCTGTTCTTAGTCACTCCCTAACTATGCTGAGGAAGGAGGGGTATACTGAACCAAAGAGAACACAGAGTCACTTATAATGAAGCATGTGGTAACCAAACCAGACGGTATTTGTGTGCAGGCTGGCAAGACCTGCTAGGTCAACTGCAAATAACTCTGTTTACTTTACCGGCAGATTGTCATTCAGGAGGAAGTAGAAGATTGTGATTCCTTCCAAATGGGAATAAATGTTGACGGCTCTCCTGGGTTGCTTGACAACACATATTTTTCAATAGTGCAGTTTTAGTGTGGAGGGAAGCTAGTGATTCAAAACTGGCATTTGGATGACTCATAAATGTTGAAATAATTTGGGACTTCATATGTCATATCCTTCCAGTATTAAAAAATCCTGCTTTGATACATGCATGCCACTTAGACATTGTCTCTTTTTATTGACTTATGCCATGAAGATGCCGATGACCATCCTGTGTCAGAGATAGACCTTCTTCAGCAATGTGGAGCCAAAAAGGCATTCCCTTCTCAAAGATTCTTAAATGCTAAGTTCACCATTTGTAGTTACTAAAGAAATCTATGGAGTTGCTGGAAAACTCTTTGCTCTTCTTGATGCAGATTTTTATAGTCTATCACTTTGAGCTGTCTCTCCATACTCATGCTTTTAAACTTGTTTCCACACCAAGCTGGACTTTAGACTCCTGGAATTGCAGCTGCCCAGCTAAGATTGGCCTTCTTCCTACAATATCTCTTCACAGCCAAGATTTTGAAGATTATGGAGAACATAAATGTGCAGTAGAAAGTCAAATTGGTGTCACAGATAGCAGCTGCACCTCTTTTGGGTAACAGATAAGTGGATAATGATCATCTGAGCAAATCATGAAACCATAAAGTGATGAAAGACAATGTCTCACTAAACTTCGGAACAACCATGATTCAGCTTAGACTTTTGCCTCTGAAATGACATTCAGGCTTCTATAGGTAAATTAATTTCAGCGTGCAGACTCTGCAGCTCATCCATTTTAGGTCTTTTATGTCCTTTCTGGTATCAAGGTGGAATTTTTGTTTCCATAGGACAAATATGCCACAGCACTATTTGAAACCTACCTGAGTAGGGCACTTAGCATACTGCCAAATTTTAATGATACCACATTGAGTACAGTCTTCCAAAAATTACTATTTAATAACTCAAAAAATGCCTGCAGAACTAGTGTGTCTGGTGGGAGTTAATCCCTCCTTCTGTTTCCCTGCCTCGTTTCTTTGAAGTTATCTTTGAAGTTTGTTCACAATCAGATCACGTTCCTCAGCAGTCTACAAAGTTCATCCCAGAGCTGTTTTGATAGCTTTGGATCCCTAAAGTCAGCTTGGAGCCCTGTCACCCTAGAGCATGTGCTGACTGAGGTTTAGTCTGTCTCTACTCTCTACTTCATGATATATCCTGGGTTGACTGTGAAGTCTATCTACACCTCACGATTTTGTCTTAGATTCAGACACACTTATGGTTATTTTGGCCCTTTCTCTCCTTTCCCATCATTCAGTATGAATGGAATTTCCTGCTTTTTTTCATTTTGTTCTGTTCAGCAGACTGTTTTGTCTCACCTCTTAAATGAACTAAGAGGGATTGATGGGGACTGCATGCAAGATCCCTCAGTGGTCAGCCAAAAGAGTTTAGCTAACCGGTGTAGGCCATGTGAACTAGTCCTGTTTTTTCTAGTCCCATGTGCTTTACGGAATCAGATACAAAATAAGCTTTGCAGAAGCAGATGCAAACAAGCTTGACTGAATAAGTGATGGACAATTTTTCTTCTTCATTGGTTTGCTTTGATGTGTATGCTGTACACAGTGTGTAGTTTGTGATTTACAAAATTGTCATTGACAAATGTTAGAGGAATTATGTAATGACACTTCTTTAGTAATCTATCTAGCAGACCTTTCTTTTCTTTACCTTTCTTTGCCCTGAACTCATTTTTTAATTTAGATTTCCACCAAGTCTAGTGTATTTTTCTGAAAACAGAGGAGGGTGACTGGCAAGCCACAGTGGTGGAAGTAGCAGCTGTAGATGAAATGAGCAGCAAGGAAAATGCTCCAGGATGGAAATTTCCAAATGGTAGATTTTTGGGGATTCTTTGAAAACCAAATTCCAGTTTCCTCACAAATATTTAGTGTTTGTTTCAAATATACAAGACGAGACATTTTAGGTGGGTGGCATGCCTTTCTTTATTTAGGTTAATGCATACATTTTTAAGTTGATACATAGACTGGAGGGGACTTAAAGCAGGAAGCAGTTGAGACCACAGTGATGGGCAGAGTGCAGTGAGGTTGAAGTACTCTTTGAAATACTCTTTTTGTGCAAAGTGCAGAGGCAAAATGCCAGGTGAATTACCTCAGTCTGTCTGTAAGATAAGAGAAACAAAAGTACCTCTGAAAATCCCATTTGAGATATTTTGCTTAAAACCCAGAGAGAGACTTCTTCCTTTGAAACTCATTAAATGTATTTTTTTTGGTCACCTTACAAAGTGTCAAAAGCAGGTTGTTCTTCTAATAAATACAACAGAAGACAGACATATAGAAAGCAACAGGTTTTAGGTGGAGTTATTGTTATAGTTGCCTCTCACTTCATACGGAAATCAAGTCCTCATTTCCAATTATGTGTAGCTTTGCTAAGTTTAAACATGCAAACCCATGGTAATTTCTTTTATCTTCTGGCCCATATTTGTGCAGTTAAGCTTCCCAGTGCCTCTGGGTCTGTTTAGTTATGTGTTGGTCTTCGATTAAGTGCTACTTTACTTCCAATTCACATGAGTAATTTGAGTTCTTTACTGAAGATAAGGAGATGCTTTTTACTGTGTTTTTTGATCTTTTGTATCTGTTCTACTTTATTGTCGTCTTCTGTCCTGTGTCCTCCCTCTCAGGCAGATGAGAGGAGGAACCTGCCTGATGCTGTTGGCAGTGGGAGGAGGCTGGGTCTGTGGCATGATACCACATTGGAGCAGGAGTGGACTTGGAAAAGCAGATACAGGCAGGATTTATTTGGACCGTAGTGTCCAGGAAGAGGCTAAAATTGGCAAAGAAAACAAAGGAAGACAGAAAAGCACTGGGATTGATAATCAGTTAAACAAGGGAACAGGGATAGTGGTGGAGAGGGGCTAGACTGCAGGGAGGAAAAAAAAAAGGTAAGGAATTTTAGTCAAGAAGTAGGAGAGGAAAGGGTAATTTTCTTCCTGGGTCTGGGGAGTTACCAGGACCACTTAGAGAAGGAAGACTTGTTGAGGAGATAGGCGTGGGCCAAAACAATATTAAGGAAGAAAGGAAATTAGATTAGTGGCTAGGAAGAAAAGGTAGATTGGGATGCAGGTAGACAAGAAGACCAAAGCTGGAAGCTGGTGTAGAAAGGAGAGCAAAACTTCTAAGCTGTGAGCCTGAGATTTGCTTGGTAAAGAGCTTGGTGCTAATGACAGAAGCTTGTTATGCAGCAAAGGTGAGCAATGTGAGCAGAAACATGGCTAGGAGAAGGAGCAAAGAATAGAGTAGGGCCCATTGCAGACTCAGAGCAACATTTCAGACAGAACTGAGAACAGAAATTAAAGTTCTGATTCTTTCTTTTATGCTTAGCCACATATCCTTTTCTTTTCCTCTTGTACTAATCCATGTGTAGGGCACAGGGCACAAGCAACATTAAGTTTCATTAGCTTGTGGTCTATATAGTACATGCAAAAGTTCAGCTGCTTGATGTAGGTTTTTAATTCACTATTTTAATTTAGGAAATTAAACTTGCTAAATAATTAAATTGCAGCACATTCTCAAGGTTGTCTGCAAGACTGAATCACTCTGCCCACAACATCCTCTTGCATGCTAATTATGATACAGCTGTTAAGTGTATGTCTTTATCTTTGTGTTTCTGTTAGCTTTTACATTTTCACATTTGATACTGCAGACAAGAACAGGGTGACTTTTAGGAATTGAAATGTCTATACATTCACTGTAAAGCTGTTTTTAAGTATATCGGGTATCCATTCTTTATCTGCTTGGGATAGTAACAAACTGATTTATCTGTTTTAATACAGGTATTTCACCCAATAATCACATTTTCTAGTGCAAAATTTGCACAGATTTTCTTAATGGAAACAATTAGTCTGGTATTCTGGAAATATATCATGCTGTGTAAGGACTGTTTTGCTTCCTTGTGCAGATTTAGGACTGAGAAATCATTTACAGTGTGCTGCTGTTAACGGGCTTGTAGAGTTTTTGTTTTGTGGCTTTTTTTAGTTACTTTAAAGAAACTATTCTTTTAAGTATACTGGTGCTAACTCACAGACCGTAGCAGAAATGGAAGACATCGAGCAGTCACTGAAGGGGACAAATTAGTTAGTTGTAGTTGGTGCTCAGTGGTAATCAGCTGTAATGCCAATTAGATGTGCAGAAAGCCTAAGGAATCCTAAAGGAACTGAGTTCAGGTGGCCTTAGGAAGAGTGTGGAAGTTGACCTGCTGTACTCTGAGAGAAACAACTGGTGACTGACGAGTGACTTCTGACCATTGCCTTACAGAAATCAGGAATGGGAATCTAAAGGCCATCTTGGGCCTTTTCTTCAGTTTATCTCGATACAAGCAACAGCAACAGCAGCCACAGAAGCAACAACCACAACATCATCCTTCCCAGCAGCCTCCCCCAGTGTCCCAGCAAGCAGGGCCTCCCCCCCAGTGCCCAGTGGGGGTACCACAGCAGCAGGTGCTGGCTTCACTCCAGATTCCGTGCCAACAGCCCCCGCCAGCTGCGCAGCATCAGTTCAAAGCACAACTTGAAATGCAGTCCAGGTGGGGACATTTCCTTTACATTCGTTGTTGGGTTTTTTTTTCACTGTTTATTTCTTTTTTTCCTTCTTGTTAAAGATCTTTAAAAGCCAAAGAATCTTTCATTACGTCTACTCTAGAATAAAGAGTTTGTTGGAAATGGAATGCTGGGTAGCAGTTGACTTCATGCCTTTGGAAATCAAAACTAATGTTCTTAAATATGTTCTTAATGCTGGAAATATGCAGTCCATGGGGTGTAAAATACCTGCTACACCAAGTAACCACAGTATTTTATATGGATGTTTTTATCAGTATTCCTTTCACTTCTTTCTATTCACAAAGCACTCATATCATTGCCATTATAGAATATATACTTTGGGCATGTGAAAACCAACTTTGGTTCTCAGTTGACAAGAATTTTAGCCCTCACTAAGAAGTGGAAGGTGCTAGCAGTGGTAAAAGAAATAGAGCTCATCACAGGTGGTGACAGTCCAAATCATATCTAGGCTTATTGGTCAAAACTAATAAGCTACTGGCTTATGTGAAAAATAATTTTCACAGTTGGTGTTTGTTGGCACTCCTAGATCAGAACACGTAAATAAGTGTGTCATTATCCCTTGAGTGTCTTTAGTAGTATGGGTGCTCATTCCAGGTTAGAATATAAATTATTTATGAAGGCAGTACCACCATGAATATATGTACAGCCTTCTGCTTGTATGACCCTGCTAAGAAAGTGAGGGTTTTAGTGAAAGTAAATGGACAGGATTATGCTGAAGCCATATTTGCACAATTGCTAAAGCACGATGGGGGGGGGGGGGGGGGTGGTTTTTTTT